>JAVCKT010011970.1:2055-13811 GCA_032273925.1 Rhynchotus rufescens | reverse complement strand
TGTACTGTGAGCAGGCCATGGTGTTCCTGACTGAACATATCTAAGCTGAACAGTAATCTTTCAGGTTCATACTAATGAGCAATAATATGCCTTTGAAAATTGGCAACAACAGGGGAATATAATGGGTGCTTTTTGCCAAAACTGAATGTTTTTCTTCCGTCTTGTTCACTGCTATAGACCAGTAAGAGCCCAGAGTAACCGACACTCGTCATTCTGCACAGTGTTTGGTCCTCAAAATGTTCATGCACAGGTTAAATGAAACAAGGAGGAATCGCCAGAAAAATCCATGGACAGTTTTGTTGTTTAATTTTATTCTGCAGAACATTTATTAACCCTTAATATGCTTTCTTGCTGCAGTTTTCTTAGGTAGCAGAATCCACGCATTTCTGTGTGAAACTGAAATGTCTCTGACACTAGTTTGTAATAAATAAGGTGACTTGTATTTAAATGCTGACTTTAAAGCAAATGGTCCTCTGTCGTAAACAAGAGCCACTCCTCCCAAATCAAATGTGAGAGGACCTCTCCTGAAGACGTTGCAATAGTCGGGGTGCAGATCCTGCTGCAAATTCTTATGGAATCTTAGGCAACTTGCATTCAAAGAAGATAGTCTATTTTTGCTGTATCTCTTTCTTCTTTAAGCTCCTAGTCCGTCCTCTTATTAGGGATCCTTACAGCATCTGGCATGAAGGAGTCTAATATCTCTTAAGTAATGCAAAAATGCAGGATGGAGGAATGCAAAGGAGTCAGAAGCTGTTGACCTGGTGCTCTGATAAGTCAGTGTAAGATAAGGGGAATTCACTTGCTCTTGGATCGACCTCCAGTACAAGAACAGGGCAGCACAGCGAAAGGTCAAAGGACAAAAACAAGCCATTAGATAACTCCTCAGTAAGGCAGCAAAGACTTTCGCTGGTTGCCCTTGAACAGGCACAGGCAAAGGAAAGGAAAAAAAAAAAAAGGCCAATTCATTTACTTACTGTAAAGCTAAAGGAGCCCACATTTTTGGCTGCTCTAACAGAACAAATCTCCTGTTGAACCCCCACAGAAAAGGCAAGATGTGGGAGAAGAGGGTGTTATTAAAGGGGATTTGCAAGCTTGTTATCTTGATGCTTCTCAAACACAGCCTCGTCTGACTAATTCTAGAACACTTAATGAGTATAAAGAAAATGGAGCAAAATGAAGAGCAGCAGCAAGGAGGGTAAGAAGTCTGACAGGTTCTTATTAAAGTTATATTCCTGCTCCACTTTTCCCTGTTATTTTAAAAAGAAAATAATTGGGTTACAGAAAATATCCTGAAAGCACTAGTATGAATGTTTGCTGTTTCGTTTAAATGACTTACAGGTGAGCACTCAGTCACCGTTGAGAAAGAGCCACAATTTCTATTTCCTGTATTTGCCAACAAGCCAAGGAGTATATTCTGTTAATGTTGAGGCTGCAACAGCGACACTTCGGGTGTTAATCATCCTCTCCCATTAGAGAAGGGCATAGTAGTGGATGGAAAGATGACTGACCTCTCACTGCTCATGTAATAGCCCTCCTTATGAGATTAAGAAGTTGGTAGCATAACAGAGGCATCAAGATTTGGGACTCACTCACTAAAGATGTGTCTTCCCTCGAGGGCAGACACATGAAGTTATTCAGAAAGTTATTCCCAGAGAAAGGACCTTGGGACTTGGTTTTCAGAGCTATTCCATGGAACTCAAATGCCATTCAGCCACCTTTACTAGAATTGTCACAAGGATGAGAACTCCCTCCCACTGCAAACCATTGCTCGTCTGAAATGAATAATCTTTGAAATATGAAATAATCATTTCTACTTCTGCTCTGCCCAATATGAGTTTGAGTAATGACAACCATATATAAGTAACACCAAGTAACACCATCAACCTTCATGTCTGTATCTTGGCTTCCTTTCTGGCTTTTAAAGTCTCTTTTTTGGAAAGTATCTTAACAAATTACCAAGGATATGTTTGGATATATAATTAGGGATGAAGGACAGTTGTGCAGAAGGCAGCCATTATGTTTCTGTACCTATGACAATATAAAAATCTGCTTGTAAATCAATCATAAATGTCTCTTAAATGATTTAAGACAAGTATGTGAAAGCTGAGAGAGGCCTCTGAATGCAGATTGTTATAAATTATTACCTTGAATTTTTTTCCTAAAAGCAATCATGCACATCATAGTCAAGCAAAAAGGGAGCACAGTGTCCGAGACAATAAGAAATGACAATAAACAATATGCACAGACAAAACTTTCTTGCATAACTTCCTCTTGGGGACATATATCAAACCTACTGATGAGCAGAAGGACCTGCATTTTTTTCAACTTACATCAATGAAAAAATTATAGTTCTGAAATAGAGCAAGGAAATTGTACATTTGCGAGGAGGACGAAAAATCACATTCTTTAAAATAATTTCAAGATGAATATTCATTTTAATTGACTTTATATAAAGTCAATTTACATAAACTGCAATAGAATGGGACCAACCTGTTGTGGGCTGAAGTTCTTATGGTACCAGCTTCAAACGTCAAGCTTGATTCTTCCACTCCCCTGTACAACAGTATCCATTCACCACCTGGAAATCCATGTATGATAATGATCATTCAGGACTGATTTTCACTGAGATCATTCAGTTGTATCAACTTGCCTTTGTTCTGTTCCAGCTGAAAAGCCTAGCAATGAACAAATGCCCTAGGTTTGCCAGAATGGCTCATTACCAAATTTAACCCATGCTTTTATATTTTATTTTTCTTACCAATGCTTAAAAGAGATTCGCTTTTCCCAGAAGTATATGCATTTCTGTGAAAGTTGAAGCATTTTATATATAATTTTGCCGGAAGTATTACATTTTGTTTACTTGACTTTTCTATCAAAAATCTCCTGTCAGAAAAGAAAAACCTATGATTATTTTATTTACTTACCTCTTTTTTTCCAGTTTTTATCTGAGAAGTTCAACGAAAAAATATAAATGCATGTCTGCTTTAGGTTTCAGAATGGAAACAACTGAAACATCAACAGTATTTGTCAAATGGTTTTCTCTATCTTGTCTAATTAACTAGCTGCAAGGGCAGATGCTCCATTATAGCTCCTTATTACAAATTAGTCTAATACTGCTGACATTACCCAGGGTAACTGTAATGGCTTTCACATCCAATGGAGCTTTTTGTGGTTTTGTTTTTCCTAACTGAAGCATTAGAGGGACACATCTACATGCTTGCCCTGATTTATGAGCACATTTTATTTGTGGGGAGATTAAATTGTGGTGGGTTGGGTCTGTTTGGATTTCCTCGATGGCCTCTGATTATTTTTCATACAGGTAGACCTCACAGTAAATCAAGTGTCTCAGCTGATCTCCAATATAGTGAAGCTGTGACTCATTACCTGGTAGACAAGCCTTTCCTCATATGGTAACTCATTAAACTGAGGGGATAATTTACAATATTTACAGCCACTCCAGCTGATGGTGGCTTTCAGGGCACTCAAATGCTCCCTACATAATGTGAAATATTTGATGCTTCATAGATGACTCATTAACATCTGAACTAGCTAAAAATGTGTTTTTGGTTTTTTTCTTCCCAATGAAAGCTCAGATGGGTGATGAATGTGACCACCCTTGAGATGCAGGGGTCACCTGGCAGCACAAAGAATGTCCCCTGGTGTTCCCAAGGTTAATGTGCATTAGGCTTGCCTGGAAGCTCAGCATCTCTGCAGTTCTCTGACCTGCACTCCGCATGCTGCCAAGCACAGCAAAGAAATAACAGCCCCAAAGATCTGCAGACCCCAGCCTTGGCTCTCACATTTTCTTGGAAGTCAGGAGTGTGACCCTTGCAAAGATTTCTGAGAAAGAAGGCCATGAGACAGAGGAGAAACCAGCATTCTTGGGACCTACAAGAGAGGAGATGTGTCCCTTTCATACCACTATGGCCTGGTTGCCCCTTCTTCTGCTCACAAACCTGTGTTTAAACACACCTCTCAAATCCTCCCAACATCAGGCCATACTTAAAAACTCAGGGTTGCACAGGTATATTTACTCCTAAAGAACCAAATTAGCAGGAAAATCTGCTGTGTCCTCCAGCATTAGCATTATTGCCATGCCAAGATGTCCCTGGCTCTGCACTGTATGTTATATTTTATTGTCATTTGTGTTTTTATGGTCCACTACTTAGCTGGTAAGTTATGTGGGACAAGTCCTGCACTCATGTGTTTTCCATTAAGTGTCCAGCACACATGAGAGGCAGAGGGGGCTATTAAATAATAATGACAATAAAAATACATCTGATAGAGTTCAGTTCCGCTTTAGCACTAAATGGAAAGCTGAAAGCCTCCCTATGGATCTTTTCCATTTCAAGCGCCAATGATTGTAACAGATGCATCAGTTTTAAATTAATGCCTTGCATGACAAATAATACTGATACATGTGTTTAGGAAATCTGCACCTAGCTGGCATGTTCTGATTAACTGCAAATCATGACACTGCCATGTCTGGTGTAACCCGTAAAATGTATAGATGTGGCCCAATTTTTTATCTACAGGAAAAAAAAGTAGATCCACTAATATGGCATGTCTTACCTCCAACTTTGAGAATCTTACAAAATAGAGATAAAAGCAATGAAAAATGGACTTTCTTTCATAACTGTAGAAACAACTGCAAACAGCAAAGGATCAGTAAAAAACAGAAGAGGAATGAGGAAACCGAAAATGCAAACCACTGATCCATTTAAATGCAGATGAAATGATTTGACAATGTACTGGGAAGGAATATTAAACAGATACAAGTTATTAATTTTCACTGATGGCCACATAAGCTCATGTTAACCCTTCACGGTGGGGAGGATTTCACCATGAATCACAGCCTCTCACTTAGCTGACAGATTATTTACCTTCACACATAGGTTTGCCCCTCTCTAAAGTCTCAGGTGAAAAAAATCTCATCAAAATTGACAGGCTATCTCTTTATAAAAGAAGTGAGGGATGTTCAAGCCAAGACTGTACCTCTTTCTTGACACCTCACATGTCACTTGTGAGGACACCAGCCCATTTGGCTGCAGTAAAGGCTTCTGCACCTGAGCCCCAGGGACTTAACATCTGACCCGGGTGACGTGGCTATTTGGGGATCATCATTAGTAAGGCATAACAACCCTGCAGTCGTGTGCTTTGCACAAACATATATTTATAGGAAGCAGGGATAGCCTGGAAGGTGGAAAGAGGGCAAAAAATAGCAAGGGAGGTAGTAAACAGCAAAATTAAAACAGAGAATTATTGATCCTCATTTTTTCTTAGAGATGGGAAGGGATGGTTATCCATTAAGATATCAAGATTCTTGATGAAAAAAGAAGTTTGTCCTATTATAGCTCCTCATGCGAATAGAGATCTTCCAGTTTATAGCTCAGTGTCTTAGACTGCAAATTCCCCCTGGGACTCTCCCAGTGGTTTTTAATGGCTATATGTTGCTACAGCATTTCAGCATCTTCCACGTTTAGGTTACAAACATGTAAACTATAAAGAACTTCAGGATATCACTGGCTCATCCCTCATTTTGAGGTAGGGCTTTTTTATCTGTGCTTTTCTAGGGAAAAAAGCACATGGGGAAAAAGCTGTACAAGCAGTTAACATGTGGAATACCAGCCTTAATGCATCTATTCTGACCATTTCTTCACTAAAAAAAAAAAACCCAGCATTAACCACATCTAAGCTGCCTACCCAGGCAACTTTTTCTCCTTGTCCTTAAAAAAAGACAGTACATTTCCCAGAGGGGACAACAAATGCCATCCTATTTGGAGAACTTCTTACCTTACTGATTCTTCAATTATGCCATTGCCTAGTTCCAAAATAAATAAATAAAAATAACTTTGATATCAGTCTTTTCTGTTATCATAATAGTAAGATAGAGACTATCCCAGTCATAAAGGTCATCATATGATAGACTGCAGATGAACTGCGAGTCTCCTGAAAGCCAGAATGACTAATCTGTTAAACATTCGATTGCAGTTTGGTGAAGTGACTTGTCTAGTGCGAGATATGAAATCAATACTCGCCCTAGTGAGAAATGTTAGAAATGAACATTCGCTGACAGCCACCTTCAGCAAGCTGGGTCTGGAGTACTGTATTTTCATGTTCATATCCTACAAGTGATCTCAAAGGGGAAAAAAAGTCATTTCTGAAACACAATAGAAGAGGCAGCTCTGAGCACATGTGCTCACTACCTTTACAACTGCAGCTGACTCTTCCTTTATAGTTCTTCCTTTTGCCTCTGACCCCTCCAACAGGCTCTCTCCCTCTGGTTCCTTCCCTTTTGACTCACTTGGACAATACAATGGTCTAGAGTTGCCTTGCTCTTTCTTGGTAGAAAGAGGATTTTCTCATCCTTCCTCACCCCTTCCATCTCATGCCTCTGCTCTTAGTCCTCTCTCATGGTCCTCCCGTCCCATCCCTCAGTGTGGTTGCAGCAGGGAGCAAAACAGCTAGATGAGGATGTTCCCAAAAGAATGTTTATCTTGGGGGTGATTTTTCAAGTGGCAGCCTCTTGCCTCAGAGCCCAGTGCCATCCTTGCCCTGATGTGCACATTTCCAGGTACAGAAACGGTGCTGGTTTGGCAGAACTAGCTGTAGCAGTGCAGAGCTGTGTCACTTCTGCCTGGAGAAAAATATGCCCAGCAAAACAGTAAAACCTTTGGCCATTTCAAAAGGATTGTATTTCTATCCCTTGCAAGAGAAATATTCCAGGGTATAGCTAGCTGCATTTTTAATGACTCCCACGTCCACTGTGTGAAACAGAAGCCTTTTACCCCCTGCCCCCTTCCCAACCTTTACCTCCCTCAGTTGTACCCTATCTCTCTTACAGAAATCAAATTTGAAGATGACTTTTACTAACCCGCTCTGTAGCATGAGCTCAGCCCCAAAACACATGAGAAATCCTTCATTGCCTCTTCAATAGTCATTGGCACCATGAAACCATGCTACGCATTGTTAAATCCCATTTAAAAACTGATATTTGTAGAAGGCAGGTTGAGATCTGTCTCAGTATCTATTTCAGTTGTATCTTTCTTTATTTGGTCTTCAAAGGCAGCTTGTTTTTCTTCAGACTTCTAGTTTCAAAGCTAACTCAGTAGTGCAGACAACTAGGATTTCAGGCTGATCTTATTATCCATTCACAACAGGTTGATCTCAAGTTCAGAAGCATCACTGTAAAAAAAAAGCCTTGAAGGTTTTTGCCATGAATTCTGGAGTGTGTTTTATGTACAACCTTCTGGCCTTGAAAGCAAAGAAAAGTGCTGAAGCATTTAGCAAGTGTATTCCTTGAATATACATTTTCCAGGTCAGTCAGTCTTAAAGACAACCTCTTCTTTGCAAAAGCTACTCCCACAGGGATGTTGTAAGCCTGGACACCCTCTTAAAACTTGGCCCTGCCCGCAAAACAATTAGTAATAAGGAATAAAGCTGTGTTTGCATAACCTTTCTGTAGAAAGAGCCTCTAATTGGTACAGCTATCCATGCAAAGAGCAGCACTCGGAAGGAGCATTGATTACAACTCACACTGGGACACTGCTCACTAAAGGGCAATCACTTATTTCATTAACTGTTTTAAAAATAAGATTTGGGGAAAAAAAGCTGCTTACAAAATAATTACAGAGCTGTTGTAGTCTATGCAATGTTTCCATTGACCTCATTGGGGAGGGGGGGAGCTGTGCTTGCTCTTTTAACAGCAGCAATTAAGGCAGTCACAGCGAGGATCAGGCCCTGTATTCCCTCTGGATTGGCTTCCCAGGAAACCAGCTGCGGAGAAGGTGAGTGTGGCAAAGAGCTGCCAAAACCACAGGTCTCCTCATTGGCTGCTGTACTAAAAACACATGCATTTCAAACACTTCAAAAAGCACAAGAGAAAATTAAGTCTGGATATTTTTCATCTCTCCAGGCAATTCTTCTTCCTAAGTTACAAGAACGTATTTTTTTTTCAGTTGTTTAATAAAAAAAAAGTCAGAGCACGTAATTGTTAAAACGAGCAGTGGGAAATGCAACAGCCTGACAAGAAATTACATGTCTTATTTATCTCTACCTAAGTTGCTCCTCGGGGAGATGTGTGCTGGGTGGAAAGTATCACATTTAAGTGTGTGCCTCTGATGTTTGTCAAAAGTGCTTCCCCACGGCTCCCTCGCGGTTCCCTCACCACCGCTAAATCCTAGAGGGAAATGCAAACAAACCTAGGCCTGGACTACACGCAAGGCTTACTGAGTACACCTTCCCCTGCTCCTCATTAATGCTGAAGTGAGGATGAAGTAGGTCCAGCAGAGCTTGAGAACTGTGGGTGGCCCCACAAAGAAATCAGAGAAAATTAAATCAAAGGTCACAGAGTAGTTACCCCTGGGGAACATGGTTGGTGCTTCTGAGCCTTCCCTATAAAGGCTGGAAAAACTGCCCAAGTGTAATGTGTAGTACACAGCCCTGGAACAACAAGCCTCAGTTGGAGCAGAGATCAGAACCGATATGACAAGGAAATCTTGTCTGGGTACATTTGTTTCATGGAAGTGGCAGTATAAAAGCAGATTCTGATTAACCACCTTGCAATTCTTCTGTGCAATGATTTAACAATATCCTGATGCACTGATAGCATGTGCACTCAGCTCAGTGGATGCTGAGCAGAAATTTGCTGGTATTCACAGAGAACTGAAGGATCTGGGGCATCAAGTGTCTTCCGAGATGGATCACTTCTCTTTTTGATAACACCTAGTAACTATTTTGATCAGTGCAGGCTAAAAACCTGATGGGAATTTAGATTAGATTAAAATTATTTATTTAATTTTGCTGTCATTATGTATATTAGAAAAAAAGAGCATAAGCAATGAACAATATTGTAATTATACTTTTAAATATTTGGCTTATTTAGGGCAACCGGACCAACAGATGGTGAATGCAGTTTGATGCAGAGAAGTATAAAATAACCGATTTGGACAGAAGGATTAAAGTGGGGCGTATGTATAAACTGAACATGAATCCAGAAAAGTATATTGGGCTATTAAGGGAAATCACTGAAGCCTGGTGCACAGATGCTGCAAAAGAGAGCAAATCAAACCGCACTGGCACAATAATAGACACCAAAACAAAAAGGTGATAATTCCATTGTTTTAGTCTTTTGTGAGACCTACAGACTTTGATCTACTGAAAAGAGAGACTTGCCTTGAGGGAGAGGCATAGAAGAATCTAGTTGAGAGCAGAAAGTTCACAGAAGCAGTGCTAATTTACACTGTAAACTACAGGAAGATGCAGGGATTTTAGAAAAATATTGTTAAGGAGAGGCTACAGAGCGTTGCCTTTCTTACAATAGCACTCTACAGCACAGAACGTCCTATTAATGCTGTTAAAGGGGGACTGGGTGAGGGACGAAGGCCAAGCTGCCTCTTCAAAGCACAAAGCAGACACAGAGCAAGTAAAACAAGGACACACACTTGAGTACTTCATGGGAAGCACCAAATTTCTGGTTGGTAATCGGCACTTAATCAAACAGGCCTTATGCAGAGTCCCTCTAATTGCAGCTCATCAGCTGAAGCTGAGCATCACAGGAGTATTCCCAGGATACAAATATGCTCTCAAGTAGAGACTAGATTTCAGGAAATTTGGGCAATGGTCAATAAAGGAACATGTACCCCAGGCAGTGCAGCATTGGAGGAGATGCCCACAGCTCATTCTGCCCAGGCTCGTCCCCAGAGTGGGCAATAGCCTCCCCGTGCACTGATGTGAACCTATTAACAGGCTCTGAGTGCTCTGTGCAATGACATGTGCTCAGCACAGCATGGCACTGCTCTCCGGATGTGCCCCTGGGCACCATCTCATCTCAGTTTACCCATCTATATTTTAAAAAGAGTATTAACCCGCTTCAGAAGGACGTGACAAGTCACAGCTCATTTACACCTTGAAATGTTGTCAGACTGCAGAATGATCACCACGATCCTGCACGCACCTCCATGACCCCTGGGGCTAAAAAGAGTGGAGATCTCCATATATCAGGCAGAGGACTGAAACCCTCCCTTCTGCAAGGCACCTGAGGTGACTTCAGCAAGAAAAATAATCTGCTGGTAAAAGAGAAGCCTCAGGAAGATGGAACACAGAGCACACAGCTAGCAGAACACAAACCCAGCCCATGTGCTCCTGCAGCCCAGGAAAAGAAACCATGGGGCTACCACAGTAGGTGAAACAGGACCAGTTTGGAAGGAGATTTGAAGGATCCCCTGGAGAAAGAGGAAAGGCTGAGATAGCCCTGCTGCCAGGAGAGCTCATTGCAGCTATGTGTACATTCAAACAGACTGTAAACGAAACATGCTACACAAAGCCATGACCAACCCCTTATGTTCAGCCCAGGAACACTTCTGTATTTATTGTTAAGCACTTCTAACAGAGCATTGTGCCATGGAGACCCTGCTGATCTGTGCCTTCAAAGAGCAAAACACTTTCTCAGCTATCCCACACCCCAGTTAGCCCCAGAAGACCCAGAGCCTCCTTCCTTCCTTCCACCTTCCTCCTTAAGGACAGTAATAATGCATGCCCCATAGCAGCAGGACATTGTGGTTTTTATTATTCTCCCTGTCCAAGTTACTATTTTGGCTGGATGTTTGCTGGATGGAGAATTGCTTTGGTTCATTTCTCACCCATAACTAAGTGAATCGACTCATTTACTCTTAGCGCTCCAATTAGAAGAACTGATATAGAAGCATGAGGAAGTTTATTTACATTTACAGCCACCTTCAATCACATGGTCCAAAAATCAAATTATATCTTCACTTTAGAACTGTGTCCTTTTGTGTGCACTTAAATCCCACTGAAGCACTTGGAATGCTGAGGAGTCAGAACAGTGTGTCCTGGAAGACTGAATTGCCATAAAAAAATGACTTTTGGATTTAATGGTTCAAATAGCAAATAGAAGGACAGAGAAAATCAGTTTAAAGTAAGTAAAAAAAGGATATTTTAGAAAAAATAGCTTTCTTCAGCTTTGGATTATTTACCTTTGTAAACTTTTCTCCCTTAAAAATCAGTTCTAGGTCACTTTTTTTTTTTGCAAAAATTCTTGCCTCAGCATGAAGAGACTAACACTTCCAGCTTGAAAACATATCCCTGCAACTGGCACATTTGAAGTGTATTATTTAATTTAAAAATGTAAACATGAAGTTTTGGGCATGAAAACTGCTTCCTTTTTCCCAACCTTAATTGTTAACTTAATTCATACCTACTGTATAGTCTCCGTCTGTCTAAATCCTAACTTCCCCCAAATTATCTTGTGGAAAATGCTTCAGCTGGATTACTTCCTAAAGCCACTAAATCCTTGGATTCCATTTGTGTTTTGTTTTTCCATCTTCTATTCTTTAGAAATTTGGAGGCTCCCGAGGAGAGCCTTGCTAACCTACTGACTGCTTCTTGATCTTTCTCTACATCACTGGCTCCTTTCTACAATTCCAAGTTCTTCAGATGCCAGAACTTGACTATATTTAGAAGGAAGATAGGCCAGTAATATGCAAGCCCAGATTATGGGTAAAGCGGCAGTAATTAAGGTGGAGTCCTGAAGCTAAAGCAACTCCTTTGGGATAAGTTAACATTAGTTAGCTTGAAAGGAAGTTGCAAGAGTGGGCTCAGACCTCATTAGTAGAAATTCCCCAGGCAGAGAAAACATCAGTCATCTTAAGAGTTAAGCTGGAAAAGGAAAGCTTCAGCACAGACTATTTAGCTTTCAGGAATGACCAAGAAGAGGTTCATTGAGATTTTTATCTAGT
>JAVCKT010011965.1:25620-36041 GCA_032273925.1 Rhynchotus rufescens | reverse complement strand
TTTTCAAAAATTTTAGAAAAAGACTTTTCAAAACACAGCCCCAATACCTTAATATATCTCTAACAATATTGTTAAAAGCATAGAAAATGCAATTTATTTGAGGACACTATAGAGAAGTCACTAGCAGAACTGTATGTGTGGTTTTTGTATGCTCCTATGTTAAATATTTATTGCAAAAATAGAAGTACTTTAGTTCTATTTTTATAATTAATAATTAGGCAACTCTTTATAATAATGTATTCTGGTGGAATTGCATAATGTAAGGCATCTTTTCCCAAGGTTAAAACGACAAAAATGTGAGAGCTGCTAAGTATGTGAGCATCAAGTTTCTATAGCAGATATTACATATTTGTAGGAGGGGAATGGAATTTCTGTAGCGATGAAATAAATAGTGCTGCAGCCCTATTAGAGTTTAACTTTTGTCTTTTTCCAATAAGTATATAATATCTGTATTATTTTGAATGCCTGCAATGCATTGTGTTTCTTTGTTTTATAGGATATGGAGAACGAGCTAATGGTTCAAGTTAGTATGAAACATGAGATAGAACTTGCTATGAAGTTGTTGGAGAAGGACATCCATGAGAAACAGGACACTCTCATAGGCCTCCGACAGCAGCTTGATGAAGTTAAAGCAATTAACATGGAAATGTACCAAAAGCTGCAGGTAAAGGAACAACCTATTATCAAACTGATTAAATGACTTGGAAACTGCTATTTCCTTAATTTGTAACTTCTTTCTCCTTCTTAGGCCAACTTGCTATTTCAGAACTTCTAATTCAAACATGACTGTACACAAAGCAGTTTTTAAGGCAGTCCCTTAATGTTGTTGGGATTATAGAGGAAATAGGCACAAGCATAACTGCATGGCCTATTAACATCTCCTGTGGAACAGAGAAATATCTTATCTGGTGACTTTCCTGGCTGTGTTGTACACAAAACAGCAAGAGAATAGAAGATGCAGGCAGGTAGTGGATATTAAAAATGAGTCCCCAAACACCAAGGAAGTTTAGTGAGAAATTACTTATACATAAGTATATTACTTATGTAATTTTGAATTCATGGAACAAAAGAAGCACCAGAAATTACTCAAACTTGTGACAAAGTGAAGGGAAAAGGATACAGGATACAGATATATCTACTGCAGAGAGATAAATGAGACTGTGAGAGTAAACTAAGGAGAAGACTACTAAACTAGGAGAGAAGACTACTGGGGAAAAAAGAACTAAGAGGGATAGTTCTTAGATATGTTCAGTAGTTTTGTTTATTTTCATTTAAATCTGTACTTCTGAGGACTGGACTCAAACCCTCTTCCTGGACAATCAAAGGATTAAGACAGGGATGTTCATTCTTCCTCTCCCCTTTTCAGGGGCCAGTTTATAGTGGTGGTCTGCACAGCAAAGGTCATACTGCACCTGTAGTTAGACCTACAGCTCTGCAAACAACTACAATTGTAAAATATGTTAGTAAAATGCTTAAAATATTTTTCAGATGCAGAATTGAGATCTGATAAGAGTTGGATATCCTTATTAATTTCCAGGGCATCTTAGCTCTTTTTGGTAAAGGTGTAATGGGCTACTTGAAAAGATAATCTGTGAATTAAAGTAGAATTGCAAAATGACTAAGCAAGGAAACCAAAATTAAGGACTGTTCTTGTTAAATAGTTCATGCATTTGCAAAGTATAGAACTATAAATAAACTTCAGGCATAACATTTGGTTAGGTTTTTTTATCAATTACCATTTTTAACACGTGCATGTATAAAAGGAATCAAAACTTGAAGTCATTTTAACATTTTTTTTTCCATCAGACACCAAAGAAAAATTTCCACAAACTAATTCAGTGTAATATGAACCTTTTTTATAATACAGGTTACTGAAGATGCTATGAAAGAAAAGAATGAGATAATTAGTCGGTTAGAGGATAAGACCAATCAAATTAATGCAACTATGAAACAACTAGAACAAAGGTACAGGTTCATCTTTGTTTTTTTTCATTCATTTCTCCATCCCTCTCCCTTACTGCATTCTTGTACTGTTGCCACTGAAATGTAAATCTCAGGTTGGAAATGGAAAAGTTTCTGAAACAACCACGAGTGGTGGACTGCTTTTTCTTTTATTGTAATGAATATATTTATTCAAATCAGAAACTTAAACTTTCATTTTCCTTCCTGCACCATCTTTCCTCTTTCCTTTTTTGTGCTGATACCATCAGCTTCATTTTAAGCTGTTTCAAAATTTTGATCTATTATCTCCTTTTTCCCATCTGAATGAAATGCAAAAGAAACAAAAGCATTAATCTTGTGTACATTTAAGCATATGCTTAGTATAAATATTTAATTCCTTCAAGGATCTCTGTTATTTTTGTTGAAGCTACTAAAATTTTCAGTTGCTGTGAAAGTACCATTTTCTTCAATAATGTAATGAGTTTTTACACCGAGGGCCTGAGAAGTGAAACACCAAAATTCCAGTCTGAACTTGATATGGTTAGAGCAAATATTTTACATATTAAAATAATGACATATCATTTGTATGTGTAATTTAGTGGCCTGTATGCAACATTGATCTTTAAAATTGTAAAATGTAACATATCCATAAGCCCTGTCATGTTGGTGTTTGACATGTTGTTTTTTCTTTTAAAATCGATTATGAAAAACATGGTTATGTACTAAAAAAATTTAGTGACATGAGTATTCTTTTATTGACATCCTTTTCCCTCTTTTTTTCTTTTTATCCCTTATCCTTTATCCCAATTTTTATTTTTACTGTTTTGCTGCCTTCATCCGTCTTTGATTTTTGTCCACTGCATTCATGAAGTGACAAAGATCTGTTAACTCAAACTAGGACTATTGCAATGTCATTCATCAAATGTGCCAGCAATGAAGCTCAGCACCAGTATAAACTTGTCAAAGATATATCATTCTGAAAGCTCCTCCAGCTCTCTTGTTCAAAAAAAAAAAAAAAAGGATACTGATAAAATAAAACGAGATTTTTTTAAATTACAGTTTTAATTGTAAAGTGATGCTAGAAATCTTGCACTGTACTAGACTGTAGCTGGGTTCTGTTGTTTTCTGAAGGAATCTCATACCCCTTCTCACTTCTCAGAAAAGTATAATAAATGCACTTTTATTAAGCCAGCAGACACTAGTTTTCTAGTGTCTTTTTAATTGCCCAAGTTTACTTTAAAAGGTCTTTACCTTAAATTCACATTATGACCTTTGCTTCTAGTTTAGTGTTTTTTTTTTTTCTTTTATGGTACTAATAGATTTTTAAAGTAACCCCCTGCTTCTTTCTTTTACTTTTAGGCTGCCTTTATCTTGGGATAAAGGGGGTTGGATTTTTTTGTTGTTTGGTTCATTGGGTTTTTTGGCTGTACCTAGCACTGCTTTCATAAACAGTGTGGGGTTTAGCTTTAAGCATTACACCAGAATAACATATTAAAAGGGAAAAAAAGTGGAGGGGGTAGAGAAGACAAAAAACTTATGTTCTCTATGTACAGTGGAAGGTTTACAGGGTTTGGGGATAGAACGGCTAAAGCACAATTCTGTAAAATACTGTTCCCGAGGTGCGTGGAGTTTGGAGGGCAGAGTTGGCCAGGGCAGCAGAGCCGGCAGGAAGGGCTGTTCCCCGGGCAGCTGCCGTCGCTGCAGCTCCTGCGAAGAGCAGAGCGGAGGTGGCCACGTTTGCATTTAGAGCACAGACCCTGCTCCCATCTAACCTGTTTGTGGGTGAAGTGTCCGACCTGTCTGTGGCTACGGATGGGGCTTCGTCCGTCCTTCTTTTCCCTCCTTCCAGCCCTTGTTAGGCTTCACAAATCTTGTTACTGCTCTGTTACTGCTCGCATGCCCTGCTGGAATACGTGTACTTTATTTGGGTGCTTAATCTGCATGCAGGGAAGAGCCTGGAGTTGCCCTGTCCTCAAAGAAAGAGAAACCAGAAAAACCCAGCAAAGCAGCAGAGCAGGACCGTGAGCATTAACCCCCTCGTAGTCAACCTATGCAAACAAGCGTCTGCCTCGGGATCAGCTGCACAGCAAGACGTGCTGTGACCTGAGCCTAGGGCTGTTTGTGTCGGCGCTGCCGCTGCCCCGTTTGCCCTGGTGCTAGTGCAGAGGCTGCTGCTGCAGCCGGGGGTGCCCAGGGAGCAGCTCGGCTAACAGGAGCGGGAGCCCCAGCCCTGCTGCTTGCGGACACTGCAGCACAGGTGCTTTTGTAGCTTGCCTTGGTTCTCCTCTCCTGCGTAGCTTCCCTCAGCCTCCTTTGCCCTGTGAACAGAGCCTGCTTTTCCCCCGTGTTGTTGCCCTGGTGCACTTGGGCCTGCTTTGCACTACACTTACAAATATGGCTGGGACTATTGTTACCTGGGAGAGCTGCCTGGAGTAGTACAAGTCTTACAATGTCATATCATTCCAGTGTTTTATCACACGTGTGCTGGCAGGTTCTACCAACTCCCACTGGTGCAAATTTGTCAGTAGAAGCACAAACGTAGAAGACAGACTGCCAGCTTTTGGGTTCTTTTCATTTATTTGTTTGTTTGTTTATTCAGCTAGCTGCTGGGGAAGAGAGAACTTGGGCACGCAGAGCCAGTGTCTCGTGCTTCACCCATGAGTGCGGGCTTAAAACCTCTCTTTAAACAAAATGCTTTGGTGGGGGAATGGAGCAGTATTTTACTGGCTCTGTGCATCGAGACAGGCGTAGCTGTGGTGATGCCCGTTCCCTTTTAGTGCCCTGACCCTCGTTACATCCATCCAGCTTTTGGGGGACTGCAGGGCTGGTCGAGCAGAGAGCAACCACAAGGAATTAATAGGTTTCAAGGGTAGGAAAATACTAGCCGAAAAGCAACCTTTGAGGTCTAGAGAAAAGGTGAAATAAAGTCCTGCTTGATTAATGTTTTATTTTGTCTATAATGTTACTTTTAACACAGATTCTTTAACTTTGTTTAATAACGTGATTTAGTGGAGCTAGTTGTTTAAATGTAGTGGGATCCTTCAGCCCGTGTCTTCTTGTATTCAGGTAGCTGTTTTTGCTGTTTGATTGCAGTGCTCTGTATTCAGCCTTATGCCTGAAATGTTTTGAGCTGTTTTTTGCACAACACGCACTCTGCCCTGTCCTAAGGGGTGTTAGTACAAAGCAAATATTTTTACGGGCTTTATTTAAAACAAAACCCTTCCCGAAGTAACACATGGACATATGCTAAAAATAAAAAGCAAAACATTAAGATATATGCCTCAATTCTAAAATATGTAACATCATGCTTTGGCATCTGTTAACATGAACTTAAAATAAAAAGCATCAAGATGTACAGTGATTACTCTCTTACTGTATTAAAAAAAAACAGGAGCTATTTCTCTAGGCATTGTATGGATTTCTCGTTTGAGTTTGTGAGTTCCCCCCCAAACTTTGTTTTTATTTAGAAATGTTTCTATTTCCCCATTTTTTCTTTTTATTTGTCTTCTTCACCCTCTATGCCCTAGTTCTAGCCTCAGTTTTACCCAAAGTTGATTTGAATTACACCAGATTGCAGCAAGCAGAGAAGGCTCAAATGGAAGCTGAGAGTGAGGATGAGAAACTTAAAGAGGAATATGTGCATAAATCTGAACAACTGCAGAGAGAATTCTCCCAGAAGGAGAAACAGCTGTAAGTATCTCTCTCCTCTTTGGAAAATATACTCAGGGAATGTTCTGCCATGCAGTGTGTCTTGCTACAGGCCAGTCTGTACAAGCTGGTTGTTGGTAAACGAGCAAAATGAAATTACTAACGATGCTGAGATTAGTGACTGGCAACGTGAAAGGAACAATGCCATTCCAAGGAAGCTGTGCCACCTTTGGGCACTTAGGAAATGATGGATTGCTAGAAATGAGAGATCAGCAGTGTATTTTTTGGCTGGAAGTACCAACTTGCTTCCTAGGAAATTATCATAAGAGGGAGAAAGGTATGTAATATGGTAACACTGATCCACACTCTTATCAAAACCCAGAAATAAGTAAGAGTATAAGCTTATAGAAATGGCATAGGAATAGTATAGCTCATCTGGCTTATGAGGTAAAAATTCTCAGAAGTGGTTTAAATAATCACTCTGCAGGAGATAATGATAATAATAAAAATCCACTAGATAAGTGTATATAAAAAAAAAAAAGTGAAACAAAAGCCAACCTTTGCCCTTTCTCCTGTTAAATCCTTCACAGGATTTAATCTGGAGAGTGTCCATCCACCTAACATAGATGTGCTGATTTAAATAAATATCTAAAGTAAAAAGCTCCCTGTAGGATCTGATGTTTTCCTTGTTTGGAAAGATAACAAAATATTTAAGATAGTGCAAATCTATGGCAAATGATTGGAACTTAAAAATTAGCGGCTTCTAATCTGCTGACTAGCCCACCTTGCCTCTCTCATAACTCTGAATGTTATAAATTTGTTTAACTGGCATGACAAATGTTTACTTTACTACCACAGTCATCTTCACAGATTTTGGCAAAAATTCAGACCCCAACTTTAGAATTCTGCATTTCTGAAACCTCAAGGTCATGTTCACTTCTGAGCTTTTCCAACCAGCTGCTGAGGTAGTGTCCCAAAATGTAAGTCTATCCTTTAAAAATGATTTTGGTTTTAAAACAGGAAAACTAAGTGTGACTCTCCACCCAGACCCTTGCATGTCTACTCTCAGATTTTTTCCTCCTGTGTTGCATCGGCAGGACTTAGCTCTAGCAGCCTGAAGAGCGTGCTCCCATCCTTGTTTTCTCTGTCATGTTCTAAAGACTGAATCTCCCAACTGGAATTGCAGCTGGAGTGGATCTTTGATCAAAGTAACCCTAGTTCCTTTAGCTGGTCTCTAATAGCTATAAATAGTAGAACTTAGATTCCTCTTTACAGCTATATAGGCAGTTCACTAAAAACAATCCTCCCCATCGATTCGATTAAAACTTTTCCTAGGCCTTAATCTAGAGCAGACGATTCACACCTAAAGATAGAATACTAAATAGTTGGTGTGAGCGCAGGAGATCAATGTAACCATTCTCTGCAGCACCAGTGGAAGGTGGTTTCTTGCCATTTATTCTGGAAACAAGCTATGTAAATTCAGAGGTGGGGCTTCCTGTGGCACATGTCTGAAAAGATGCTTGAGGGTTCTGTGAATTATCTATTCTTGATTATGTTGCAAAGATCAGCACTCCAAAATGTGCAAGAGCCTTGATGTTTTTAAATGCTTTTCATGCAAAGCACTTTCTACATGGTAGTCTTTTCTCTTACACACGTCTAAACTGTTATGATGTTGCTGCATTAGTACTATTTTTAAAAAAAAATTCAGCCGATCAGTTGCTTTTTATGCTAATAATAGTATATAGCACCCAGAAACAAACTCTTCTTTAATTTTTTAAAAAAGATACTCTTGTGCACATTGATTTTCTCCTTGTTTTGCAATTCTAGGCTTCAGCTGGAAACAGATTTGAAAATAGAAAAGGAGTGGCGCCAGACCCTAGAAGATGATCTTCACAAGGAAAAAGAAACTGTGTCTCAGCTCAGAATAGAGACCCAGGAAATAGTTAACCTTAAAAAAGTAAATTCTGCAGTAAGATTAAAACTTAATTAGTAATTTAGAAGTTGATTGCAAAGCTAATTTATGAATTTAAACATCATATTTTTAAGACTTTCTGCAAGTAGGTGAGAAAGATTAGATTGTTCTGTTAAATAGATATTGGAAATATATTTGGGAAAGGACTTTGTCATCTTATGTTTGGGCCAAAAAATTATGTTTGAGCTTCAAGTTCTTTCTCTCTTGGTATATGTGGCTGTGTATTGTTTTTTTTTTCTCTGATATCAATCCTTTTGCTCCCTTCCTGGTGAAGCCTGATGAAGCAAAAATGCTTTGCCTTTTAGGATCTAAGCAAAATTAGTCTTTGTTGCTGTTAGATTTGGGAATCTGAATAGAAGATAGTGCATTGCAGCAATTAATCTTACTTTCTCAATAAGATCAGCTTTGGTTAGGAATAATTTTCTGAGCAGTAGGCATAGCAAGCATATACAATACTGTTCTTTTTTGTGAATAAATGTATTGTGTGGGGGTATGTGTGCATTATTTTTTTTAGGATTTCCTTAAACTTCAGGAGAAGAACAGACAGCTGAAAAACATATGTCAAGACCAAGAAGCAGCTCTCCAAGACCTGGCATCCAAGCTTAGCGAGTAATTCCATTTTTCATGATTATATCTCTCATATAAAACTGACAGAAGAAAAATTAAAGGATGGTAGTCAAGGGAAGTATGTTGTGTAAGATGGTACCATCAGGCCAGTAATCCAAGAGCATTTAAAAATGTATCTGGCTAGGTCAGGTCTCCTTACCTGCATTTCTTTCTGTGAGCAGTGGCCACTCATGGCTTCCTGACTTCTAGCCATGAGGATTCTGTACGTGACAATCGTGTACTTTTGTTTGCCCTCAAGTCTTGGGCTTTTGTAAGACATTATCTGTGCAAAGCTCTTCAGACAGTGAAGAGTTAGCTCTGAGCACAGCGCTATTGTTACCCTCCATGAGTATTGCTTCATTTACTGAATATTCTGAATAATTTTGCCATGGCTAGCGTAGGCTTTCCATCAGTTTGGCTGGGTTCACCATGAATCCCTATTATATTATGGTCTTGTATGAGCCTAGAGGTTTCATTCCTGTTCTGTACTGCTACTGAGTGCTAGGTGCACGCGTGGAGTTTTACTGGTGCAAGCTTCTGTCACACACACAACCCCCAGTGACCCAGAAGGGATTGTGAATTCTTTAGAGATACCTTGTCTTTACTTGTGCAGTGCTTAGTACAGAGTGGAGAGTGACACTGACTGCATCATGTGAGTACCCCATTAATGTAAATCACTTGCTAAAAGTTAAAAAAAGCTAATGCTTTCCCTGTAAGGTTTTTAAAGAGCTTGTGCTTCTAAAGATGTTGGCTATAGTTGGTAAAATAAGAGTTTGGAATAGCATACTCTTTATTTTTTAGATCAAAAATGAAAATAGAAGATATAAAAGAAGCAAACAGAGTGTTGCAGGTAAGCAGGATTTCTAACAAGGAACTTCTTACACCATATGTATATCTAGCATATCTTTATGTTACTATGTTAAACTTGATCAGATACACTTACTATTGATTTCCTCCAGGGACAGGTTTGGTTGAAGGACAAAGAAGCTACACACTGCAAGTTATGTGAAAAGGAGTTCTCACTTTCCAAAAGGAAGGTAATTCTGCCAAAAGATTTCTTCCAACTTCTTTGTGTGTATTATGAGAAAATTTTTAATTGTCTTAGAGATGCAGTACAAAATGTCAACCTTGAAATAAATACATAGCATTTAAAAAATATCTTTCTAGTTCTTTGCTTGAGGTTGACCTTAAACACAGTTGGATCCTGTTCTGTAAAGAACTGCTGCATTTTGGTGCAGTGCCACAGAAGAATGTGTTTAGAATTTATTCAGCCCACTTAGTGGAATCATCATCTCGAGCTCTTGTCAGCTCTGGCTCTGGTGCAATTTGCCATATGGGAAAGTCTTTTGGCTTTCCAGTCTACTCTGGAAAGTATCATTCTTTATATGTTATTTTTATTTGACTAAAATATTTGACTAAAAAGATATTTTAGTTCTCCTTAAGCAAGGGCTTGAAAACAGTCTGCAAAACTGTTTAGGACTGCATTATAAATTGCTATATAGATGTCTATTTTCTTTTTTCTTCCTGCCCTCATCTCCATTGTTCAGCATCATTGCAGAAACTGTGGTGAGATCTTCTGTAATGCCTGCTCTGACAACGAGCTGCCCCTGCCTTCCTCGCCAAAGCCTGTTCGTGTCTGCGACTCCTGCCATGCGATACTTATACAGAGGTGCTCTTTTAATGTGCCATAAAATCCTTTTACAAAATATTTACCAACTATTCCTGTTTAGCTAATTTAAAAAAAAAAATTAAGTAAAAATGTATCTAGAGCTATTTCTGGAATTTCAGGTAAGCAGTCTAGAGTTGTATTTTCAAGGTACTGTGAAGGAGTTAAATGTCTGCTTCCTGTTGAAACAAAAGGAGAAAATGGGACTTAATCACCCGTTTGGTTCCTGCGAGGAGAAGTATCTGTAACTTAAATAACACAATTAATGGAGGTTGTCCATTAAGCTCTTCCTAACTGTATCTGTTTCTGCATCGCATCATTTCAAGATCTGACATATTGAGTATTGCACTGGCATCTTTGTTTTCTGTAGTCACAGGTGGAAGGAGATAGGTAAGAAACAATTAGCAATAGATAAAAGGTGTATTTTTGGAATTATTTTGTAAAAATTATAAATGGGACATATACAGATTTCTGCAGAGAGAGTAATGTCCATCGGAGAGTTTTTGCCTCATGTTATCTGTAATCTCAGATGTCTTTTCATTAATTCCATGTAGATGTGTTTGGTTTTTTTAGCTCATATGTGCAGTT
>JAVCKT010011964.1:0-10271 GCA_032273925.1 Rhynchotus rufescens | reverse complement strand
TGGATGCCACCTGTGCCCCGTGCTCTGGGTGTCCCTGCTTGAGTAGGAAGATTGGACTAGATGATCTGTAGAGGTCTCTTCCAACTTCATTCATTCTGTGATTCTGTGAAAGGCTAGACCATCAAGAGCTCAGTAACATTTTTGTGCAAAATAAGAAATGAGACCAGGCACATATCAGCATATATACTCTTAATATACAGTTAAATAGAAGAGAATATAATTGCAGTTGCTTGTCTAATGTGATTACAACCTGCACCATTGCCATCTAAAACCTCTTTTAAATTCAGTGGGCAGGAATATACTTTGAGTTTATAGAACACATTACTTATTTTAACAATAAGTAATCTAAGCATCTAAACTTCTTACACAATTACAGTTCAGTTCCTTCTGTTATTTAAGACTCCTAGTGATGTCTTAGCAATTTTTGTGCGTACTCTCCGAAGGATTTTTTTTCAGATTCTTCATTACTCATAGAAATTATATATCTTTTAAATTAAATTACATAGCATATAATTTATTGCAGACAGATAGTGAATATAGTACATAAATGAGTAGCTCCTGTAACCTTGGCATATAAGCACATATCATGCTGGGTTTTTCACTTTTTTTCTTTAGCAGTTTCTAATGTTTGCATGCAGTTTGGGGATTTTAATATAAACATTCATACAGCATACTGATAACATTTTTGTTCATAGTGCTTATCTGATAGGGTCTAAATTTTATTAGTTCTTCATTTCTGCTGAGTGTAAGATTGGCTCTGAAATTCATATCTTAGTTATTTTAAATCCCTGTTGATTCTATAAATAGCATTAGAATCCCTGTGTGTTATAGATGTGCATTTTACTTCTGTTAAAAATGTTCCAAATTTAATTCTACCACAATGTAGGTTAATAGCACAAAGGACCTTTGTGTGACAAAATTCCTTTCTGTAATCATAGATTATATAACAATACATAGAAGTAGACAATCACACAGTGATTCATTACACTTTTAAACTTTGAAGAAAATTATAAAGATAAACAGTGTAGGGCACAAGACCTCTCCTCAGATTTCATGTTCTGCTCTAGAAACTGTTTAAAAGAAATGGAACTTCAATCATACTGTGTTATTGATCATGTACTGTTTAAGAATCATATATTCTAAAAATATTTTTTGTGCCTTCTTAGTGATGAAAATAGTCTAATTCTCGCAAAAAAAAAAAAAGAAAAGAAATTACTTGCTGGATTTTATTAATTTAACTGCAGATGTGTCAGAAGCTGAATATTTATAATGGATTTTGACATAGTTCCCTGAGGAAAAACTGACTTGCAAAACATCATGCATCAGGCTTCATATGCATGTAAGGTAGATTTTCTATTCCCTAAAATGTTTGTTCTGATACATGAAGTTCTGTGGATGTGAAGAAGATGTCACTGGTTTAACACTGGAGAAAATTCATGAAATTCCCTCTTCAGTCTTTCATTCTTAAGATATTGAAGTATTCTAATTAATGTTAGATATTTCTAACTCACCAAATAGATTATTAAGGCGATAAGCAAAATGGATAGAAGACTTTGTCATATGTGTACCTCTGTGAGGAATGATTTATCGACAGTACTGTCATTTTCTGGGGTTTCTTCATTTGCCAGTGTGCATAGGAGCAGTTTAGGGAAAAACATTCTTTTTTTTTTTTTCAGTAAATTGTGAAAGAACTTGTCTGACATCAAAAGATTCACTGAATCACTGGAAGCACATAAGAGGATTGTGATCAGACATGTAGCTCTTGACTGCCTTTACACTGAAGAGAGCGTAAGCTGCAACAAAACTGAGACACTATCTGGAATATTTCCCTAAATTTAATATGCCTCCTGATCTAAAGCGGCAATTGACTATGGATATTAATGGGAAAGGAAAAGAGATGATTGGAAAGCAGGAGGTTCCCAACATGGTAAAGCACCTGGCTTAGAAAGAGCCATTGTGATAGCCAAAAAAAGTGCACTGCAGGGGAAAAGTCTATAAGTGTTTTCTTGTAAATACATTGATGCGCTTTTCAGGCTTGTTCCTCATGATGTACCCTCGTGAAAGGGCCTCTCCCTCTGGGAGAAGCCTATAGACATATCACTGCCTTGGTTTCATTTAGAGGATACAGAAATAATGTGATTAGCCTTGTCTGCGAGGCCAATGAGACTTGGGCAGACTTTTGACCTTAAAAACCTTTAATGACAATCATGCAGGATTCTGTGGCCAGGACACACTTCTTCATCTTGCTCCTGCTTTCCTGTCCCAAGGGAAAAAGGATGGTAAATGGGACTATATGCCATCTACTGTGCCTGCAGCATGAGTGGAAATGCTCTTCCTGAGGCTGCCAATTACATCTCTGTAGCTCAGAGCCCTCTAGCTGCTTGATTCAAAAGTAGTTGCTCAAAGGCTTAGTCCTAGGACCTGCCGGTAGGACAAACATGATATTTTGCTAATTAGTAAAATACTTGGCAATTTAATTTCCAAATGTCTTTAACAATGAAAGAGCTGTACAGTTTAATAAGCTCAATGCATTCTTGGATATGTTTGAGTTTGGGGGAATTTGAAATTATTTTTGCTCAAGTGAATCTCAAGACTGCATACACAGAGTGAACTAAATTCATGTTAAAACCATGAGCAACAATATATCTCCCATGTGGGTCTCTAAATTATTGAACACACATAAGAATGTTTTGCAGCCTTGATTAGGGAATTGTTAATCAGGCCCATAATAGTATGTAGGTCAAAAACCAATTAAAAGAGTCTGACTAGAATTTTTGATTAGGCTGCTATTAGAAACATAGCTTATTAAACAAAATAGAAAGATAGAATAGATTCATATATATGTTTTTTTTCTGTGCTCTGGAGCACAGTAGTATGGCAGTATGCAGCAATAAAGTAATAAGTTAGCTATCAATTACGAACCTCAGGAATCTAGAAAGAGTTTGGCTGATGAAAAGTGTATTCAGCCCTTGACAAATACTTGGCTGTCACAATAGTTTATTTAAAATACCATTGTAGCAGCCCTAGATCTGGCTTTTATTTTTGTATCTTTCAAACAAATAAACTGTGTAGCGTTCTTAGTCAGGCTTTGAAGTTCAATCTGCTCTGGCAAGGCAGTGGTACTTCACAAATAGTAAAAATACAGTTCCTGCTGTTACTTATCCCACAGAACCATTTTCTTATCAGAAAGGTTTGCAAAACAAATGAGCAGCTGGATTTCTGCTAACTGTAAAGTTTTGTTAAGCTGTGCCATTGAAACAGTAAAAGAAGTAAAAGAACACTGCAACAACACCAGCATTTCAAAATGCACAGGAAAATACCAAAGATAAATATGAGACATCATATTTTTAATCAGCAAAGAAAGATGATAAACATATCACTTCATCTCATCTTCACATTTTGTCTCACAGAAAGATAAACATAATTTCACTGTATTAGAAACTTGTACCAGATAAGGCTTTGTCACTTAAACATGCCTGCATGTGCCTAAAGCACTTATAAGTATTTGAAGTTGGTAAACATAATACATTCCTCTTTATGAAAAAAGATTACATTTTTTTCTGCAGTCCAAAAATCTTTTTGAAAAACATTTTAATTTCCAAGGAAAAAAGTAATGTTTGTTATTAGGTGAAGAATGCTAGATGAAAATATCCTTGTGAGCCACATGCTGAAACTGAATTTCAGATAAATCCAAATTAACAAATTCCAAAGAGGAGGGGGACACTGAAGAGATTGTCATGCAAGAAGGATACTCAAGTAAACAGGATTATCAGTAATGACGCACTCAAGCTGTGAAGAGAAGATTTCAGAGGAGTCTAAGGGAACAAGTATGCTTTGAAGAAATTGCAGGATGTGCTCATGCCTTGGCTTTTTCCAGGGTAGCATGCTTATCTTTTCATAAAAATCCAAGGTGGGGAGATGACAATGTTGTCTTCTGATAGATCCATTGTGATAACAAATATATCAATCCTCAAAAGGATTTTTGAGCTTTTTAAAGTTAAATGTGCTGTGAGGAAGAAGGTTATTCTGAGGGGGGGAAAAAAGTAACTGTTTGTCTCTTGTGCTTTTATAAATTATTTTGCTAAGGGACTTTTGTACCTCTTTTATAATGGGTACTTATATATTTGCTCTCAAACTTGAGATCTCAGACTTAAGAGATTTTACATATATGCATGTTGATAGTTTTAAATTTGACCTCATTTTTAGACTAAATCAAACTTCAGAAGAAAGTAGTTTCAGCTGAATTATTTAGAAAGAATTGACAGTAGTATTTTTGAGCATGCCTCTATAAATGCCTTTACTATACCTGAAATCAGTTCCAAAAGTCACAGGTGTTTTAAATACCATTATAAATAAGACTGGCAGAAGTATGATATAAATGACAATGTTTTGTCAAGCACAGAGTAGACTAAAAAATAAAGGACAGGATCAACAGCATAGACAAAATCCAGCTAATAAATAAGGCCCATGGACTGTTTCCTGGCACAGAAGTTGGGGTGTAAATAGACCTGCTGTGTTCTCACTTCATAGGATTTAATCTTGGCTCCTCTGGCTTCACAAGAACAGTTGTCTTTTGTGTGCATTGTCATTTCTCAGTGTCTGATGCAGTGCCTGAATCCAGCCTAGACCAGCACAGACCAAAACTTTGCACTGACAGTAACTCCTGGAGGTAGTTTCCCTTGAACTGTGTCTGGGCATAGCCTGGGAGCATGTAGGAAGTATCAAAATGATCCTGGGCAGCATCAGTGAGTGCAATCCCTGCAATGACTGAGGGCAATGACAGCACATCAGTGAGTGCAATCCTCGCATCAGGTTCCTCCTTGCTCTTTTGTGCGTCTGTATGGACATTGCCAGAGAGACTGGGCTTAGTCTCAAAGGGCTGACCACTTAGGCTTCTCTTCTTAAATGAGAAAGCATTCAGAACTCTCAAAATAAGCTTTTCTTCTGAATTTCTTTCCAGAAGTGTCTGGTTTTGATCACTATAAGAAACAGAATACGCACATATTTTTCTCTCTCTCTGAAATGGCCTCAAGGCATCCTTACAAAATGAAGGTGAAAGCAACATCTTATGTCCCATTATGATATTAAGCAAACTGGAACCTGTTTAACATTACAGTAACAATAAGAGGAGACAGGTATGTTTTATAATATCCCCTATTTTACTACTAGAGAAGCAAATACAGAAAGGGCATATGCACTTCCTTCTCTTGCAGTCATCATAACCAGCAGTAAAAAAGGGACAAGGAATTTTTTATGCTATGTTGCAAGAACCCTTTCAGCATTATCGGTGAAGCCATGCTGCCTAAAGCAATTCTGTTTAGGAGATTGCCTAGGCCACTAGGTGTGGTCTTGCTGAATTTAGGTGTTATGATTCCAGCAATTTCTGTGATTTAAGAAGTTAGACATGTAGAAATAAAATATGTCCAATTTAAAGATGATGAATGCACATGCATGTGTGGGGAACTTCATGGTTATTGGTCTATTCTTAAAATATTAAATAACTATTTATTATACTTTATTAAAATTTATATAAATGTACATATATAAAAATTTGCTCTCTATAACATGTGCTCTAAGTATCCCTACTTGAACAGGGAGGTTGGGCTAGGTGATCTCTAGAGGTCCCTTCCAACCTCAACTATTCTGTGATTCTGTGAAATTTAAAAACAGAATGATAGAATTATTATGGTTGGAAAAGACCTTTAAGATCATCAAGTCCATAGGTGGTTTTCCTTTCAATACTTCCCTGCAGTGACTCAGAGCCTTTATTTGATCTCTTTCTAGAGGCAGGTGAAGGAACCCCATTGCCTGTAAAAAGGAACTCAAACCTACACTTAGTCTAATGAATCCTCTCTTGGATTCACATCTAGAATTTTGCATGTGGCATTGTTTTGCTTGTAGTGTCTTGACTGTACAACTTTACAAAAAAATTTTGGTGGTTTTGTCCTCACAGTAAAATAAAAGCTGTCAAATCACATGGAACATTATTGTTCTACTTTTTATAATAACAAAGGAAATGTTTTTGCTCCTTGAATTCCTTACCATCACCTTTCTTTCCACCTTAACTTATTTAATTGAGTCTTTTGACTACACCTCTCCAAAGCTTTCCCAACCACTGCATTTTTTGACCCGTTATATATGGCTCTTTATCTCTAAGAATCCACAAATTACCTTCCTGCTCTTGCTAACCAGTTTTGAAAGTCAGCTTGAAGTTTTTCTACAATAGCCCCTGAAAATATGTAACTATTTCAGAAGCAATTATGATCCCTTTTCTATGACTATTTGGACAGTGTCGTCTACATAGGTAGATGGGTACTGTGACCTCTAACTGTCACAAAATGTATAGACTAAAAGGAAGGAAATGGAGAATAGATCAGCTGATTCAGAGGGACTGAATTATTTAACTCTTAGTAAAGACATATGCATGCCTGTGAATTCAAACAGCCATTAGTTAAAAAAATAAATCAAACTAAGACACAAGCCATTGAAATTTGTATGTCTTCGATAAAGTAACATAGTAAGCATAGTACATAGAACATAGTAAAAATTCCTGTTCTTCACAAGCTCTTACTCTTACTCTCTGACATTGACAAGTCTGTGTGTTTTACATTAAAAACAGAATATATACATTCTGAAACATTTCTGGTGCAATAAATTAGAGACAAGACATTTTGATTTAAGTTCTGATCATGTATTGCTTTTTGCACTTTAGTTTTCTGAGAGAGATGATAACATAGAGCCAAAGGCACTTTTTAAAAGCAGTTTATTTTATGAATCATCTAAATATCTCTTTAGAAGGCTATGTGTCAGAGGACTATATGGTCAATTAAATGGTGTACAATGAACTTACCTTATGTTGCTTGCATCATCTTCTTGAATTGGAAGAGAGATAGCCAATATGTAGAATGTATAAATGATTTCTTAATTTCTTAACCAAGCCAGAAACTTTCTCTGGCACTCAAAAGTGAGTCCAGAGAAACAGTGCCTCTCTTACCTCTGATACATGCTTAGAAAATTCATATTTTTTAATGTAGTGTATGCACATGAACAAACCCAAAAGGTCAAGTACGCATCTGGTAAATGGCAGTGATGTAAATCTAGCAGCTTGGATCCATCTAAATAATATGTATCTTGGGGATATACTGCTAAAAAAAAAATTCTGCTCAGTATTATGTAAACTCCCAAGACTCAGTATGCCACTATTCTTCTTAAACCTAAGTTTAGACTTAGAAAAGCAGGTAGGCACCTGCAAGGCTTGGTATAATTGCAGTTCTTATGAAATCTAATTGTGTTTTGATATCAATGAAAGAAGCACAGATGGGAGCAAGTCATAATTTTGCTTGTCTGCTTTAATACAGAGATATTTATACTTATCCAAAAGTTGTTATTTGTCATATCATACTTAAGAATAATGAGCTGTTAAAATAACCATTCAGGATGTAGTGGACATACTGTATGCTTTATGTTTGCTTCAACAATGCACCCTCTGGAGCAAACTGTAATATTATGAATATGCTGTGAACAGTTACACTCCTTGTCTGAAGCCAGTAGGATATGGCACTGATAGAAAGCCCTGCTGCATGTAGTCAAAATAGAATCAGGATTCTGACTTATGAAATAGGAGTAAGAAATGGAGGAAATATTTGTAACAGTATAGGATTAATATTGATAGGCAAATTATTTTTCCTTCACATTCACTCCTACATCTATCCTGAGTCACTCTCCTTACATATTTTTGTTTCTAGATTTGTATAGAGATATGTAACATTCTTGCAGTATTGTTATACCTCCTAGTGCTATCCAAATATGTGTTTATATGCTTTTTCTTGTAAGATTCCCACGTGTTTTTACATAGATATATACATTCCCATGCATATCAACAAACAAAGAGTGAGCCACATGAGCCATGGCTACATAGTTACAAGGGCTGAATGCAAAAACATGGAGACACCACATATCCTTTGAAAAAAATCAGCGTGTAAAGACAGAGAAACATAGTGGAAATTGTTCTATAAGCTTAATTTAGCATATCATCTCACAGACTTCTTAGCAAACTAATCATTTATTCTTTTCAACATATATAAAATGGGTAATGTCTGCATAAGAGAAAGTAGTGAGCCTCAAAATAAGTAACTTTCAGCTCTCATTTTTTAAGTAGTTAAGACACAGAAAAGTTATCTTTTTAGTCTGTTCCTTGTGTTTTTACAAGAGAGCTACAATCACTTGCATATAACAACTGCAGAATTTTATTTTTATATCATATAAAGCTAATAGAGCACTAATAGAGCTAAAAGCAGGGCATCCTGTTCATTGAATCTTAAAGTATACACACTGCCTGCAGTTCAGGCATTGATGTCAATGGCAGATCATGTCTTTCTGGTTTGGATTCAGGTTAAATTCATTCATTTGGTGCTATTTTTAGATTCTTTGCCTGGGTTACTGGCAGCCGTGTCACAGGCTAGTGGCCCTGCCACAAGACCTGTGCAATATCTGCAAGCGTTGTGCAGATATTATTGGCAGGTACTGCAGGATTAACTGCCCACATTTTGGAGCTTAAACCTTCATTTCTGTGATTAAACTTGATCAGCTGGAATCCAAGAGAGCCCTTGACCAAATATTTCACAGAATTTATTTGCAGTTTCATCATTTATACAGTTATATACAAATAATTTTTTTCTTAAAAAAACATGAACTTCTACATAAATTTTATTTACTTTTAGATGTTCTTCGGTGTAATGTCTTACTGGTTTGGAAGGCTTTGTCTGAGTTTTTAAGGCTTTCTTCTGAGATTTTCTTGGAGGGTCTTAATGCTTTCACAGACAACAAATGGAAGAGTATTTTCATCTCAAGCCTTCCTTATGTATATTATCCTGGCATTAATTCTTCTTTTTTATTTTTAAAAGAAATTCCATTTCAGGGTTCTTCAGTGCACAGCCCACTGAGAGCCACAGCTGATCTGCACCATAAGGCCCAATGATAGCAAGGTCAGAGTCCCAAATTGATGTGGCTAAGAAGCAAAGAAGCATGTTGTTGAGAAAAGGCAACAGAGGGAATGCTGGCAATCACAAAAAAAAGTCCTCAAAGACCCTGCAGAGGCAGCCGTTCCACATCTCCAGGCTCCAAGCCAACTAAATATCTTCCAAGAAGAATCTCCTGGGTATCCTTCCTCTCTCTTTCTGCTACAAATTTATCTCCTAACAACATAGTTGAAAGGATTGCTTTTTTTTTTTTTTTTTTTTTTTTTAAAAATTACTATTTTGGACTTTTTAAGGGATTAGGGAAGGAAATCAAGTGAACTTTTCTTTTGTCAGTGTGCAGTGTGTCTAGTATCATAGCAGAATGTCCCAATTCCTGCTTAATAATCTAATGCTGAGTCTGGCACTACAGAAGTATATGCTCGGTATGCCTTTAAATCAATAAAACACTTCTTTGTGTGGCACACAGACACACTAAATACCTCAGTTTATTAGTTTGTTGGCAGGATTTTGTCATAAATGAAATTTTTCATCTGGTGTTCTAAGCTACATTTCAATGCTCTTCATGTCCTCATATTCCCAAGTTATTGTCGCATTTCTTTTCTGACTCCTTCAATGTTGTTATTGGATGCATTATCAGAAATATTGAAAATAAGTAGATACAAATTTTCAAAGAGAGCAATAATGTTTTAGTATCTCTGAAAAGTATATTGCATATATTTTTTTGTGTGTGTTTAAAACTTAGCAAATATATAGTCCTTACAAAAGAGTATGAAACTCAACAGAATCTATCTTGCAAACACTTTGAGGCATGTTTAACAATATTGCCATAAGAACAAAGAATAACTAATCAGGCTTAATTTTAATGCTCATTTAGAAGATTCCTTTTTAAGCAAAGAAATTCTAAAACAGCCTTCGAATCATTCACAGCGGCAATAAAGGTAGTAGGTCTTAGAAGATGCTTTCCAAACTGAATTATATAAAGAGACATATTCATATAAGGCACAGAACTCAGCGATGTAGGAGATTCTCTCTGGTCTCATGTACCTAGACTTACACGCAAAAGTGACTAATAGCTTTATCTTTGGGTATCAGAATTTGCAGGATAACATAGCTATTTAACTATATTATAATAATATCTAGTGGACTGGTTATTTTATAGAAAACTTGCTGCCTTAATATTAGGAATAAATTTTAAAATTTGTCCTTGTATACGTATAGATTTTCTCTCATGCTATTTTATAAAATACTTTTCAAGCTACTTCCAGAATAAGAGTACATAAAAGGTTAATATGA
>JAVCKT010011963.1:0-12127 GCA_032273925.1 Rhynchotus rufescens | reverse complement strand
CCTCCCTGGGCAGCCTGTGCCAGGGCTCTGTGCCCTCACAGCAAAGAAGTTCTTCCTCACGTGGAGATGGAACTGCCTGGGTTTCAACTTGTACCCACTGCCCCTTGTTCTGTTACTGGCCACCACTGAGTATCCCCGAAACATTTTAAAAATTGCAGATCGGAGCAATCATTGCAGCCCTGGGGTCTGTATAGCTTAGCTGGGCCCCTGTTAAGTAAGAGCATTATGCTGCACAGCCAGGTGAGAATTTGGACTAACAACACACATAAATCTTCATTTTTATGACATATTCCATTCATTCTCTCATCTGAGAATCTGTACAGAGAATATCAAAGTTCTTCTCTGATAACTCCATAGGACTTTTTATTTGCTTAAGATAGATGGAGAGATGTCTGATATGTAATACATGAGATATTTCAATGTTGCCTTTTGGACAATTCAGTCAACCAAATCCATGCTGCTTTTTTTGGTTTGGGGGGAGCCAGTCAGGGGAAGAGGAAAAAACAAAACTGGATGTAAACGTCTCCTTTCTTGTGGAGGGCATTTTCTTTTAATCGTCGTCTAATTTAGCTCAGAAAATGTTGTCTTTATAAAAGAATCCCCTCCATCTTTCATTTTGTTCTCTCAGATCAGATTAACCCAGCACAATGTTTAATAACGAATTCCATTCAGCGTGCCCCTGGAACAGAGAAGTTCTCTTGTCTGATCGCAGGGGAGTTCGCTAATAGGTAAAAGTGAGACCCACAGGGCAGAATATGGTAATGTTTTATGAAAAGAATTTATTAGAATTTCTGACAGCTATTTGACTTATCTCATGGCACGTTTACTGAAGTTGCATTATTATCAGCCTTTTTCAGCTTGTTGCATTAGAAATGCATGAGGGGCCAAGGAAAACATTTAGAAAACTTCCTGTGTTTGTTACAAGAACATGCTGTTCTCGTAAATCTATTACCATGCCTTTCCTTTTCCCTGCACTCTTAATCCATTTTAGGGGAATGCAAAATATTTAGAAATGGACACTCAATCCTGTGCTCAGTCTGTGTGGGAGCTCAGCTTTCTGTCTAACAAATAGCCTGAAAGAACCCCCTGAAACTTCTGTATTTTAACTCAGTTCTGTGACTTGTTTCGTCAGGTTTATTCGAGGATCATGCATGGGATGGCTCCTTCAGCAGCTTTGTGCTCTGAGTAATAACTGAATGGTTCATTGATACCACTAAAATACAGTAAACAGCAGGAGATGCAACAGTAAGAATGAGATTAATATCACCTAACTTTAAATACAGTTGTGTGGTGTAAAAGCTGTGTAGTCTCTAATTGGCTAGAGATCCTTTATGGCTAGTGGGGAGACACACAGAGCTCCTGAGAGAGCTTCATCCTTCCTCTCCGAGGCAATGACGAGTTCTCTCCATTCATAACTGGTCCCTTATGCAAGGATGTCCTAATCCGAACCCCTGCAGGACAAGGGAGGTAAAGGAGATGGGAGTGGAAATGAGATTATAGTCAGGAGTATTTTGCATTTTTTTTTTTTTTTGCCAATAGCAAAGTATATACATCATTGATGCCATTGTGCACAGAATTCTGAATTCTTTTTTCTTTTTTTTTTAAAAAAACGATTTTATTTAGTGCTGTAAAGTCAGCTTCCCAGCAGTTGAAGTCTCAAGTCAGAGCTAAGTGAGTCTGCAGGTACTCTGGGCTTTAAATGTACACCTGCGTAGCAATGTACCGGTGCTACCACGTTCCCATTTTCCTGCAGCTTCTGTCTTTTCTGTAGCTAGGAGCACGGATTGTGCCATGATAGCTAATAACAGTATCCTGGCATTTCTTAATTTATTAATAATGCCCACTAAGTTTTTCAAGTCATTAGAAGCCCACTGTAACAACACACAGTTGTAATAAAAACACATTGAAAAAGACCACTAGAGCTGCTGAGTCCAGTTGCTAACAGTCACAGTGAAATAACAGGAACTTTCAACCCAAAGGAGTTACAGAACCTCCATGTGTCTATGCAGAAGAAAAATGTATTGGTAGTTGCTTTGATTTGTAAGTAAAAAATTAAAAGGTATCTTGTTCATTATGCAGGTGTGAGTGCTTAATCTGAAGGCGTTTGGAATCTTTTAAACGTAAAACAAGCCAAAACAAAAATGAGAAAAATATGCTATATAATAGCTCCTTCCCCACTACCTGTAAGGAGGACTTGCAGCCTTGTATGGGGACAGACTTTTAGCACACTCTGAAGGTAATTGAAATTACTGAATTAGTATTCAAGAGCAAACAAACTTGGTGCTAGAACTACTGGTTGAAATTCTCTGAAGTGAGTTGTGCTGGACATAGTAGTTGATCAAAACAGTCTCTTTTGATCTGAAAATCTATGAGTTGATCAATAAATTAAACTAGGAATTAACTGATAAATTGGGAAAGAGGGAAGAGAAAGAAAAACTTAAAAGAACTGAAAATGAAATAAGCTAATAGGTGGAAAACATTAATTAATAATTCAATTTACCAATTATTTGTGAGTCAGATTATTTGTCAGATCCTATTTCTTTAGCTTTCTTACTCATTGGAACCTGAAGTGATTCAGTTTGCTCAAATTTAATCAAATCTTTCGTATAGTTTACAGAAAGTAACAGTTTATGGTGACTTTCTTACTGTGCAATAGAGTAGAGAAGATGTGTTAGGATTACTTTTATTTTTCAATGAAGCTAGAATTGTGCCGTGACTTTTGCAGGCTGTGCAGAAGAAACAGAATCTGTCTATGTGTTGATACAGGAAGGAAGTTAATGAATAGAAAGGAGTCTGTTATTCCAAGGTAGTTACTGTAACCTGGAAAATGGGGCATTTAAATGATTGCAGTTAGAGATTCATCTTCATTTCATCTCTGTCTGCTCATTGTTTCCCGAGAGCAATGAACTTTCTTTCAGTAGCTGGATAACTGGTCAGCAGTGTGAAAAATCCAAAGTAATATTTTCGGAAAGAAATCAATGGTCTCATTAGTTTCAGATCTGTCTGGAAGGATAAAGTTGCAACATTGACAATTCACTCATTCTTTTCAGTTCTTTCTTTCCTACTGCAACTTCTTTGTTTTGGGGCCAGGAAAATATTTTAGTGCCTTGGCTGCCCTTAGTGTATTTTTTGGGAACCTTTTGGCACCACAGGTAGCACTGAAGCTCCTAGATCATTATCCACTAGTTCTGTAAGCCCAACTTTTGAGTAAGGGACTGCTGAAATGAACTTCACCATTTTAGGTGCCTAAGCCTCCCTGGGCTGTGTCTCATGGCAGGCACGTTGAAGCTATGACAACTTAAGGACATGATCAAAAGACAGGGAATGAAATAGAGGCCTTTTAGTAGAGTCAGTTCTAATAGGTTGAAAAATTAGATATTCTTTTGCCAGTGTGACCTTTTTAGAGCTTTGAGATGGAAGGCAAATTGGAATGGGATTCCCAGAAGCAAGCGGGTTCAACAGAAAAGGATTGAGGATGTATCTCTATTCATCAGCTGGGTTGGGACCCTGAAAACCGCAGATGAGATGGATGCCCACTTTGGAAACTGGAGACCTGGAGTTTTATCTTTTACTAAACATGCTTATGCAATCTGTCTATTGACTAGTCAGCATCTTTGGTGACAGCCTTGCCAATACCAGATAAGGGAGACACAGGAAGGGGAGAGAAAGGCTTTGGTAAGATCGCAGAAAGGTCTGACACCCTGGGTCGTTCTTGGAGATAGAAAATTGAGTTTGTAATGTGAGGATTTGAATATGCAATGTACTGTGGCCTTAAGGAATGGCTGAAATGGCAGTCACTCCTTGCTAGGGTTATGTATGAAACCCGTGTTTCAGTGTTCCTATTTGTGCCTGGAAGGGCCATAAGAATTATGTTTGGTTTTTTTTTTTTATATTTCTTCTGACTATTTTGTACTGTTATCCCTTGTTATCCCCCATTTTTCTTGTTAATGCAAATAGTAAGCAAATAAACAATAATAGAAGGTAAGAAAATTTAGGCACATTTGGATCTACAGTTTTAATGTGGTAAATTATAAACACTGAGAATACTTGGAGGAACTTTTAAATCTCAAACATCCCAAAACAATAGGAGTCTTGAGCTCTGGCCTGTGTTGCTTTGAGTTCTTGTTTGAGGCTTCTTAGGAATATTGAAAATATGTCTTGTTAGAGGACAAGGGCACCCAAGGAACAAACTGTGTGCAGGGCTTGGGTAATCACATTTATTTTCCATATAAGAGTATAACATGCATCAGTACATTTGAGTATATTTCAGTATGTTGGAATATACAAATACTATATTTACAGTGGTCTGAATAAATAAATACACCTCTTTGGGTGGTGTGTTCTCTCTTTATATTGGTAGTGGTTACAGAGCCAAGAGCTTGTCTGCTGCCTTTGCCCTGGCAGTCACTTGTCTATTCTGATGCGCTGCCAACAAAATCAGTTGATTGCATGAAGTCCTAGAGAAAAACAGATTCAGCCAGTAAAAACTACTCTGAATAACTCAGTGCTTAGTAGTTTATGTGGTTATATGGGTATGTGGTTATGTAGTTTTTGTGGTCCTGCAGTTGTAGTTGAGCAAAAGATCCTTTTGATGGAAGAAGCCTTGCCCTCATTGTAAAGAAGATGAACTGAGACAGAGACTAAAAGCTGCATTTTGGAAGCTATTTAACTGAATAGAGTTGGATCTAAGTCCTGTTGAATTGAGGGAATTAGTCACCTAGAGTCTGGATATCATTGCTAGCCATGCTAGAAAGCTGAATTGAATGCAGGTCTCCTGAGAGCAAAGTTTGCTACCTAGTCTTGGATGATGATTCCTTCCTTTGGATATGTGGATTAGAGAGAGATTCTTTCTCTTATTACCCCAGTATTTCTTCTACCTTAATTTTAATGTGATATTTTTAATGTGATAATCACCCTATTTGGTTGCATGGCTTTCTATAAAGATAATACTTTTCTTGATAAAAAAAAAAAAGACAAAAATAGCTGGAATTACATGATGCTTCTTACCCAGTTCTGAGCAGGCAGAAGTTCTCTCAGTGGCAGTATCTAAAAAAAGTTGTAGCTCACATCTGAGTCCAGATGAATTAAAATGGTCAAGCCATTTGAGACCAATTCATAGCAGATGATAAAGAGGAGAAAAAAAAAGAGTGAAAATAAATTTAGAATTGACATTATCCTTAATGACTGTCTCTTTGAGCATCTCTTGGAAGCATCTCATTTTACTGCCAGGGGCTGATCTTTTCCAGAAGTCTGTAATGAAACTCAGCCATATTTTGCAGCTGTTTTCAAGCACTAAAACCACAGGGCCTAAATATATAGACACACATTGCTGTACCTCCTTGGAAGTGACAGTGATGAACAAGTAATTCTAATGACCTTCTCTCCTTCCCCCAGTAGGTATTTGGGTTCACTAGGGGAGTAACACAAGGTCTCATGTTTTCTTTACATATACTACCCTGGAGTAATTTTCCTATTGATGTTTGTTCCAGAATTTGCAGAATCCAGGACAGTAATTATAGGAAGGCTCTGTAAAGGCTCTGTACTGTCATAGTTGGCCTGTCTATGCTGCTCTATTCTGGCAAATGGGGCAAAAAAAAAAAAAAAAGAAAAAGGGTCACATTCCACATCACATTCACTTTCTTCTACCTGAACTGGTGGCAACAGCAGTTGATACCCTGAGATGTCCAAGGGTGCAAGAATTTTTGGACTTATTAATCCAGGAATCATAGAAAAGTGGGTTGCAGGGATAGGGTAGTTTCAAAGAGAGGGCGGAACGCTCATCATCATGGGTCAAAAAAGCCTTGGAAGAAATTGCACCTTCATCGGTTTACCCAGACCAGGAAGGCTCTGTAGGTAAAACTCAGTTATCTTTTTAATCTTTGTTACAGCATGAAAATTGTAAGCCAGGTTTCTTAGCCTACATGAGAATCCCAAGGAGAAACCCACCATAAGTACTCATTCCAGAAAGTGAGTACTTAGACACTGGTTACATCACTTTTTACCCAGAAATAATTGCACTGGACTTTCCATTAGTATCTTATCTTCATTAAAGAAAATACTTATCTTCATTAAATAAAAGATTCAATAAATTGAATCCTAGTTCCTTTGGTTAAGGAGAGGTCTTTTTATATACCCTGTTCGAGACTTTCACACAGACTGCTTTATCGACTGCTGTTTTTCTCCATCTTCTCATGTATTCTACAGGAGAGATCTAATGACTAGAGTGAGGGGAAGGTTTTTCTGGGTGACAGCTTTGCCAGTTTAGTTAAGCCCTGCATTCTGCTCTGCAGTGTATAATCTTTTTGAGGATTGTCGGTTTTAAGATGTGACTTTTGCATTTTTAGACTGACTTCAGTGAGGTGCATTAGCAGATTGGGACAGGTCTAATTGAGGTTCACACCCTTGTGACCTGTTGATGAGATTCCTCAGGTGGGCTGAGATGCAAGAAATGAAGGACAGGCTTTGTGTCTTCTCAGTTAGCAATAGGGAATAGAACTCAGAGTTTGAGGCTCATTCCATTAAGCCTTTCAAAAATGCAATAGTTTATGTGAAGCTTTTATGAAGTATATGAAAGCTGTATGCAAAATTCAATTGAAAATCACATTGGAACAGCTCTATTTTTCTGTACTAGTTAGCTTGGAAATATTATGGAAATGCTCTCTCCAGGTAGCTCTTTTCGGGGACCTGAATCCTCTTGGCCAGATGCCAGACGGTGGTTTCAGTGAAAATAAAGTGAGAAAATCTGATGGTTTCTATTTGCAAGGACTGAGACATGCGAAGGTGTCAAAAACATCATAGGGAAATGAGTTTCAGGAAACCTAAAAAGATTTGAATTAACTGCCAAGCACCATTTTTGCTATGGTTTGATTTGAATGATTTCATTTGACAAACCCAGAGTTACTCTGTAATACTTTACCCCTACCCCTTTTCTGCAGCAGAACCATTAGCTGAGCTGTGTGATTACAAGGCCTGACCCATGCTCTCATTCTCAGTCATGAATGCAGCTGCTAAATTTTGGCTTTAAAAAGGGCATTGCAGAAAATGTCAGAATTGGGGATGGAACTTAGCATTTGCTCCATGAAGGGTTTGGTGAATTTATTGGGTAAAAGTGAAATGGCTTTTGTAAGGCAGCCTTCCTTCATTGTGACTTTCTGTCCCATTCACATATACAGAATAATAGGTATCCCTGAAGAGGCTATGAAAAGTCTGTTTTGCAAATTGACTATTTGAAAGAAATGCCAAATTATTAAGTTAAAGTAGATTTGCATTCCACAACTTACATTTCAAGTAGCTTTCTATACATAAGCTTGAATTTTTGTCTGCTGTGCTCTGTGCAGAATTGTGTATATTGTGGCTCCCACATGGACTGTGCTCCCATAAGGGCACAATTTGAACAGCAGAGTTGCTGTTGATGAGTATCTTCTTGGAAGTAGTTTGTGTTGAAACTCCATAAGGATGAGAAATTTATTGAACATACTCGCCACCTCTCAGAGGACACCAGAACTAGAAAACCCATTTCCTATAAAAAAGGAAACTCATTCTCGTTGTGAACTTGTGACCCTGAGGGTCTCCAAAATCTCGGCCTTTTGAATGCTTGGGTCAATGGATTTAATGGATTTGATAAGCCCCTTTAGGTTCATATATAGCACTGCTTCTGATTTATTGGTGTCTAGAATTAGATATATGCAGTTCTAGACAGGATAGTGGGGATTGTGCCATGTGTCTGACGGATTTCAGTGTCTGGAAGGATGTTCTGAAGATTAAATACTGGATCCATTTAAGTATCAAAATCCTTTTATGGCTCTGGGATTTCCCGACTTCTAGTTCCCTTCTCTTGTATTTTCTTTCCTCTTCTTCTTTCTATTTTCATTTTGCTCTCTCTGATCCAGTAGGACCATAGTTAAGTTTGGTTTCTACTTCCTCCTCTTTTTTATTTTTTTGCATAAGTGCACGGAACTTCTTTATTTCCTAGCATAAATGGACCATGCTGTCCATTTATGTTGAGTGAGATCCCCCTAATAGGAGAAGACCTGTGGTTTTGTTAGTATCCAGCTTGAGAGTCATGGGAAACAGCTACATTTCTCACACTGTCAGGAGGCCTTCACATAGTTTGAAGGAAGAAGTAAGTTGTGTGCATAAGTGAGGAGAAAAAAGTTTTATTTTCTGCATTCTTCATTTCCTTTCTTGTAGCCTAGAATTGTGTGAGAATAACGCAGAACAAGTTTTGCAACCTGCAATATTTCTGCCTGCACAGATATGTTTTGTCCTAATTCTGAGGCTGGATTATTCAAAACGTCAGCGTGTGGTGGCTGCTAAATAATATTCACATTTATCTCCATTTTAATTTTTTTAAAGGCAGTAAACAAACTACAAAAAAATGACTTGTTTACCCCAGCACAAAATACGCGAGGAGGCAAGGCAAATACACACATTATGGTGTCTGAGAGAGCTGTCTTGCTAAGCAGGACTCTGCATTTTTGTTTGGAAGCAAAACATGCCAGAATTAAATGAATGGACTGAAATGTGACATTGCCATTTAATCATGAGAGCAGCACTCGTCCTAATCCCGAGCTATCTGTGTGCCCTTTATCTCCGCGCTTGGGAACAGAACACAGATTAAGCAACAGTCATTGAAAATGCCTTGATCTAAATTCTGTTGACTTCATAAGAGGAACTTAAATCTGCCATTTAGACCGGTGCTTTAATAGTTCATATTTTGCTGTAATCTGTAGGATATTCTGTCTGGCATTCATCTCCAGATTGTAGCTACCTAAATGCCATTAGCTGGGTAGAAGGTTGATATCTAAGTTCCTTTCATTGTCAATGAGATTTAGGGAATAAAGTTAATGAAGTTTCAAGAGGTATTTAGCTCACCCAGAGTAAATATGTGCACTTTGTCAGCTGAGCAGCTCCTTAAACTCCAGACTTGCTGAACTCCTCTCCACTGACTGTAACGAGAGACTAGACACCGAGTCCGCTTGTAACCTTCTATGTCTTGTGTCACATTTGGAATAAAACCCCACCTTGGGGCTCCGTTCACGTGCCCAGCCACAGCTTTCAGTGCCCTTTGGCTGCCCTGCGTTACGTGAGGCAGCTGCAGAGGACGATCAGATGTGACACGGGACGCACAGGAGCCCTGTGCCCTTCAGCAGCAGAGAGCTGGTGGCTTCCCAAGGCGCCTCTAATGGCAGCTGCATTCAACACCTTCTTGTGAGCAGCTGCGTCGTGCTCTTTTGCTCTGGATTGTGCAGACAGGAGCGTAGCCATTCTCCTCAACGTTTTTTTAACCTCCAAATGTGATAATCTTTTTTATAAAACAAATAATTCATAAGCAGACAGATCTTTGCAAATTGGTATATCATCAGTTATTAAAAGCTGTTCAGGAAATGGTAAAAGAATGAAGAAAATTACAAAACGAAAAAAATGAAAACGGGAATGAGAAGAGAAGCTGTCTGTTAACATAAGCAAAGAAAGAGGAATAATAATCTCCAAAAGAGTAATCCCTCTCTGTTGCTTTATTGTTGCTTTTAAAAAGGATTTATTCTCAGAATTTCCAACATTTTCAGTAATTTGCAACAAATTACTTTTAGTAGCTAAAAGCTGAGGCAAGCAGAAATCATATTTGAACCCTGTGGGAATAAGACTCCTACACCTGTCTGATAAATAGATTGCAAAGAGATATATCATCAAAAGGGTTAAACTGATTAGCAAGTATAAGCCTAGTATAAGCCCTTTCCTCACACTTTGTTCTCTGAAATAATCCTATTAAAAAGAAGAAATGTTACTGCATGCATACTTTCCAGATTTTATCAATATTGAAACCTTCTAAACTTAATATGTGATGAAATAAATTCTCCTCACTAATGTGGTAAAATATAATAGACTTCAAAGCATCTAAAAGGCCTCCTAAATCAATCTAGGAGCTTTGCGGCAATTTCTAGAACAGAAGGTGACAATTCCCCTAATATTTGATAAATGAAAGAAAATGTATAGAAGATGTGATAAATGTGTTGTAATTCGTGGAACAAACTGTAAAAGAACAGACTTATCGCGAGTGTCGTAAGCTGTGAGTGCCAGATACCACAAGGACACAGGATCAGCATAAGGGCAAAACCGCAGGAGACTGAAGCACGTGCAGAGTCCGGAGGAAGAAGAGCAGCCTTCATCGAAGACCACCAGGAGGCCTCAGGGACCCCTACCAACAAGGAGAAGTATTGCAACATACCAGAGATAAGAACTGAAACTGGGGGTGACTTCTGGGCACCAGTGTATAAAAGAAGCACCCTCCCGTACTACAGTGCTTGCCGTTGGTGGAGCGGAGACTCCCCGGCCGCCCAGCGCTGCTTGCTTGCTATTTACAATAAACAATACTGATAGGTTAATTGGCTCGGATAATTTATCAGTTTATAACAAAGGCGACAAGCAACAGGGAGAGCAGCTGCACGCCGCGATGGACCTGGGAGAACCCTGCTGTGCTCTCCCACTCTCCTGCGAGTCTACCACAATGTTCCCCTCTCCCTTTAAAGGAAAGCTCTCTGGCTTTTCCCGCTTTGCCTCTTCTCCCATAACGGCCCATGGCTGTTTGGTAAAAATGTTGGAAGGAGTGTGGAAGGCCTAGCCCATTCTGGGGGCGAACGTGTTAATTCGGGGCACCGGGTGATGAGAGGGCCAAGGCCAATCTCAGGAGGTGGGGAGTGCATCTGATGGAACGGGAAAGGGAACAGGAAAGGCGCACTAAGTAGCACGTCATCACAGCTGCTCAAATCTTGCCACATTTATTGTTCTTAGGCCGCTGCTTCCAGCAGAGTGCCGCCCAGAGTCCCTCCTCTTCTTAAGCTTCGTCCCCGTGGACCCTCACACGGTAGAGGCAGGTATATTCCGGGTGGCCCCAGTTGCTCAGGACCTGCAGCTTCACATAGCGGATGGAGTCCGAGCGCTCGTTCTGCAATGAGGAGAGGGCAGTTATCTTTTCCTCTCCAGCCCTCCCCAGCTTCTCTCTTGCCACCGCTATTTCTCCTCCCCGCCTTACGCTCCCACCCTTCTCCTGCCTCTTCTTCACAGTACCTTCAGCCAGAAAGTCTGGAAGGGCTGTTCGGAGGGACTGAAGGTGAAGTCTCCTAGGAAGAGCCCCTGCTCCTCATTTTCTGCCTTCATCCCCTAGAGGCGCATGTGAGTGGAGAAGACAAGACAGCGCAGGAGAGAGCAGCAAGATTCAGCTTTCCTTGGAGAAGTAAGGAAGCGGCCACAAGGAGGCCTAGGCAAGAGTGTTGTGGGCAAGAGCAGTCTTTGGGTGTGCAGGGAAGAGAATTGGCACCAAGGGGCCGAAAGCAAGTCCCAAGGGGCACACTGAGAGCCGTGCGGGGCTGTGGCAGAGGCAGCGTGCCAGTTCCTCCACCAAGAGGGGTTGTGCAATCTCCTTCTCTAGAGATACTCAAAAGCCGCTTGGACGCAGTCCTGTGTAACGGGCTCTAGGTGAGCCTGCATGTGCAAGGGGGTTGGCCTAGATGAGGTCTAAAGGTGCCTTCCAACCCGAACGATTTGATTGTGTGTTTCTGCGATTCTAGGATTTAGAAGCACCTGGCCCCTGAAATGGGAAGCTTTAGGCCAAGTGGACATGGCAAAGGGAAGCAGTGCAAAAGAAATGGAGTAACTCAAGGGAATTCCCTTTCTTCTCTAGGCTCGGGGGAGGCGCAGGCCCCACCCAATCCCCCTGCCACTGTGGGACCTGCATTCACATGCGCAACCCCTCCCTGCAAGGCTTTGAAATGCTCCTGACAACCTCCTGACTCTAGCAAAGGCACTTACGTAAACAGCAAAGTCCTTGGGAGCACTGGCGATGTCTCCACCAGGGGACACTCTCACTGCAATGTGCTCCAGCGTAACAGCGCGTGGAGACATTGCTTTTGCCAGCTTGATGAGGACGTGACCCTTACTCCCGGCGAAGGACCAGCATTTTCCTGGTTGGTTTTCAGTCTGAAAGAGCAGCAAAGCAGAGCAGGCGCGTTGCAAAGGGAAACTCAAGAGCGCATTTGGTTCCCTCCCACCTTGGTTGTTCTCTGCTCCTCGGTGCCCCTACCTCAAGGATGACGTCGGGAGGCTGCATGGAGTGAAGCAGGGGGAGTCCAGT
>JAVCKT010011962.1:12389-30404 GCA_032273925.1 Rhynchotus rufescens | reverse complement strand
GCGGCGGGGCCCTTGGCGGCGGCCGGGCCGGGCGGCAGCGAGCGGCGGGGCTGCGGCCGCGAGGGATGGGCGCGGAGAGCAGCGCGCTGAAGAGCTACGCGCTGCAGGAGCCGCCGCTCGCGCTGCCCGGCGGGCACGCGCTGTACCCGGCCGCGCTGCAGGATGGCAGGCTCGCCTCCGTGTTCGTCTACCGGAGGGAGAACGAGGACACCGTGAATAAAGCGGCCAAGGTACCCGGGAAGCGCGCGGGGGAACAGAGCCCCGGAGCGGCTGCTCCTCTGTGTAGGAGGGGGGTCTGGGGGGGTCTGTGGGTCTGGGGGGGTCTGTGGGTCTGGAGGGTCTGGGGGTCTGTGGGTGGGAGCCCTGAGGGGGAGGAAGGAGGAGCTGCTGAACTGGCCCTGGCTGAACGTGGCCGCTAACAGCGGGGAGGAAGGGGGACAGCGGCCGAGCTCCGAGTGCGCCGCTTCCCCCCACGGCGACGGGAAGGGGCTGGATAACAACACTTGCCTCCGCTGGTGGATTTGGAGCTCCTCCAGCAGACCGCCGAAGACAGGGAGTTTCTTAGGTGGGCTGTGCGGGTTCTTCAGCGTGAGACTTCCTTGGGATGCAGATGTATTAGGAGAGGTTTTGCAGCGAGGGCAGGAGCAAGTGCGCCGAGTGCTTGGCGAGGAGCAGGGCTGGGCTGCCTGGATTCGAGCAGTGGAGCCGCCACAGCAGCTTTCGGGTTTGTTTCTCTTCTTCTTTGGAAGCACCTGAAGACCTTGCGCCACCCTTGCCTTCTCCGCTTCCTCTCCTGCACGGTGGAAGCCAACGGGATCCACCTGGTCACAGAACGTGTGAAACCCTTGGAGATGGTCCTGGAGACTCTGTCTCCTGCCGAAATCTGCGCGGGGATCTACGATGTCCTGCTGGCGCTCATCTTCCTCCACGACAGGGTAGGTGCCGGCAGGAGGAGCCCCGGGGCTTCCTCGGGGGGCAGGGGAAACGCGACACAGGGTGTCGCGACACACACAGACAGACCCAGAGCCCACAGTTCTTGTGTGTTGAAACCACTAAAACCACTTGCTGCCTCTTGGAAGGAAGAATAAATGAAAATATGGTGATTTTAGGAGCACCTGTTGCATTGCTTCATGCCAGTTTCGCTCCGTCTCAGTGTTTTTGTAGCTGTTGCTGTCGGATACCAGAGTCAGCGCTCCCCTGTTTGGCACTATGTGTTTGGGGCTGCAGATAAATCCCAGCTCCGACTGTAGTTTCCAGGCTTTGTGTTTGTAGTTGGAGCTCTCCTCTGCACTTACAGAGCTCTTGCCATGAAACTTTGCAGCCCTTCTGTGCAATACCTGCTGGTCACCTTAAATACTTTCTGAACCTGTAGAAATGTGTTGTTTGGGGCCAGTTTTACCTTATTTCCTCACAACACCTGGTTAGCAGTCCTGAAGATGTCTTCACTTATCTCTAAGCCTTTTTTTCTTTCTTTCTTTTTATTTAAGGGAAACTTAACACATAACAATGTGTGTTTATCATCTGTGTTTGTAAGTGAGGATGGACACTGGAAACTGGGAGGAATGGAAACAGTCTGCAACTTTAATGAAGCCACTCCAGAGGTAAGAGACAAGTAAATCGTGCTCCCCTGAGGCCTGCAAGAGGCTCCTGGTCTGCTGCTGCTGCTGCCTTGCCCTTCATGGGAAGGCCCAAGCCCCAGTTCCTTCCAGTTCTCTGTTTGCTATTAAATGCCTTAGCTTATTTGCAGCTTTGACCTGAATCTTTGCTCCAAGGATGTTGTTACTATAAACAACGATATCTGCATAAACACAGAAACTCATTCCCCGTTAGCTAAAAAGAATAGCTTTCGAAAGGAGGCAGAGCTGGCCAGAGGGTAGGTTAAGAGTAGGGAGAGGGACACATCTTTGCTCCTCTGGACTTGCTTAAAATAAACTGCTTTACTAGGAAGATGCTGGTTGGAATGAATCAAAATTCAAAATAAATTACTTTTGCTGCTGGCATCTTTGTTGCTTGTCAGTGATCTTGGCAGAAAGATGCCCGGTCTGATTTCTGCTGTGCCGTGCAGCGTCATTGCTGCAGCCTGGCGCTCGGTAGTGAAACAATACTGCTCTTCCTCCCAGGAAATCCTCAGTTCTCCACCAGCTGTGCTCAGTGCCCTGGCAGGTGTGGCCCTTCAGAAATCAGCAGGCAGGTGACACAAAGAGGGCAGCAGTAAAACCTGACTGCTGCAGGTCATGAAACCCTGCTCAGGGGAGGCCCGAGGAGCTGAAGGGACGAGGGGGCCGCGGTGCCCTGAGGTCACTTTGTGCCAGCGTGGCCTTTCCCGGCTGACCCTGGGCGCTGGTGGCAGAGCCGAGCAGAGCAGAGCAGGCTCCCCGTGCCGTGGCCTGGCCCGGGGAGTGGGTGCGGGCAGCTGATGTCTCCCTCTCCTCTCCGCAGTTCCTCCGTCGCGTGGAGGCCGTGCGAGACCCGTCGTGCATCCCCTGCGAGGAGACGGTGGGTACCTCCCCTGGCTGCCCTGCAGGCTGCCCGGGGAACTTCGTGCTGGCAGGAAATAAGCACGGCGTGTTTGGAAAAGGATTCGGAATCACACCTTTTATCTCTTCATACTTGAATAGAGTGGCCTTTGCATAATACCTGAGTCTTCCCTTCCCTCACCTGGGCATGCCGTTGGGCACAGGGAGCTACAATTCGGAATAGGTAGCAATGGAAGAGCAAGTTCTTGAAACTTTTTGTAATGTTTTGTTTTGCAGCTTTAATGCTTCTAAGAGCGGTTGCTGAGATCACTGTGATAACACAGTTATGTTGCCCTCTCACGTGCAAGAGCTTTTTTTATTTTATTATTATTTTTTTAAACTTGTTAGTCACGTTCCCTATTAAGCATCCTTTGAGCTACATATGCAAAGGGGATGAGATCTCCCTCTGATTAACACCTGTTTCCATAGAAATGCTGGAAGTTGTTGCCTTGTAATTGCCATGTGCCCTCATGAGGGAATTGTTACATTGGGATGTGGTCGTTCCTGTGGGCTATAAATTCCCTGGTGGAGGGTTTTTCTGTGGAATATTCCACTGGTAGGATACTTGGTGAGCTTTGGAGCTATAAAAAGAGTTGAAGGGTGTGTATGGGAGGGTGGAGAGGGATTCGTGGAAACTACCAGGCATTTCATAAACTCCTGCTTTGATGATGATTATTTTTTTCAGTCTGCAGATTTCAAAATTCTCCCCAACAGCCGTGGGTATGCACGGGACGCTTACGCCTTTGGAATGATGGTTGAAAGTCTCCTGACTCTCCTAAATGATCAGGGTGAGGAATGGAATGAAATATGATTTATTTTTCTGCCAGCAATGATGCATAACTTATTCTGTACATGCACAAAGTGGGGTATTTGCAGCTCCTACTTGTTGCACCTGTGTATTGTGGCAGATGTGCTACAGGGATAGTAGGGATAGTTTGAATGGGACCTGGCTGTGGTGCAGTGGATCCGGGCGTGGGGATCGTGGCAGGCAGAGGCTGTGCCCGTTCTGGAGTCTTGTCCCCTCCTGCTTACCTAGGGTAAACTGCCTAACTTCTGAGGTAGCTTCTTCCTTCCTTCTCCTCAACTGAGCATAGCAGCAGCTTCCTGGATGAGGAGGCAGGAGTGAGTTTTATCTTGCAATGGGAGATGAGAAACGAGTCACTCGGGTTAAAATACAGCCTTAAGTTTCTCCTGTGTTCCCCTCGTCCTGCCTCTGAGCATGGTCACGTGTGCCCTGCTAGGCCTGGTTGGAGTCACCAGCATGCACAACACGAGCGCTCTCAAACCCACCCACAGCTGCTTTACTTGCTGCCTGTTTACTATTAAAACTCTTTGGAAGCCCAGTAGCTCAGCAGCCTAGGGAGAAAAAATGTGAATGTTTCCACCTCCTTTGGGGGGTGGACAGTAGAGATGTGAGCAATTCAATAACTCGCTGTCAAATAGAGTTTCTAAAAGGAAGTTTTCAGGGGGCATGGAGGATCCCTGACCATGGTATGTTCTGTGCTGATAAAGGAATCCAGCTGTAAGTGCTCTCTCTGGCTTCTTTCAGGTTCAGCAGATATTCTCTCCAGCTTTCAGCAAACATTGCACTGTACACTGCTGAATCCAGATCCAAAGTGTCGTCCACCACTGTCCAGCTTATTGTCACATGAGTTCTTCAGGTAAGAAAAGGGCTATAGTGCCCATCTTGGTATATCTTGATATTTTTTGTTTCTGTGTCGCCAGTGCATGTCCCAAATGGGGAATTGAGCTAGCAGTGGTGACAAAAGTGGGTCCTTCTGTCATGTGCAGCTGGTTAGATCCCCTCCAGTTCACGGGAGGAGATGGGGAGTGTGCTAGAAAACAAGTGCACCCAGTGCTACCTTAGGGGTAGCACTGGGTAAAGGAGGATTTGAGGTAACTTGCATAGACCTCTGTCTGCTGTCCCTTAAATGTTTCTCCTGATGGTGGTATTAGAGTAGGCTGGGCACTTGCTCTGCTTATTGCCCTTTGACACTGTGAACGTGCAGCTAGTGGGTGGGAGGCCGCACAGTAACAAGGGTGCTCTAGGTCCGTGAGCATTTGACTTGCATCTCCCTTTGTTTCTGTCCACTAAAAATGGGGATTTCTCAGTTCTCAGTTGTGGATAGTATAGGCAGTTGTGGATAGTATAGGCATTATCAAGCATCGTGCTTTGCTGCCTACATTTTTATCCTTAGGAATGACTTTCTGGAAGTTGTGAACTTTCTGAAGACCTTAACGCTAAAGTCCGAGGAGGAAAAAACTGAATTTTTCAAGTAAGTCAAAGCTTTTCATTTCAGAAACACATTCTGAACAGTTTTGAGCATTGTTTGCTCTGTAAGTAGTAGGGGACTCTTGGGGACTCCAAGACAAACTAGCGCTCACATCAGTGGAAACCCTTTCTTCCCAACTTCTGTAATGTCCCACTGGGACCATTTTGTTTTTGGGAGCAGCGGTGCCTGCTGGCCTCTCTAGGCTATTTGGCTACCAGCCTCTGGAGTGATGCTGTGGACAGCCATTTGAACAGCACTATTTACCTGTTGCTGGCCCATTGCTATTGCTGAAGAATCAGGCAGAAACTGGACCACAGTCACACAGCTTACTCGTTTGAAACCCCTCTGCTCTCTAGCAGTTTGGCTGAACTTCTGCAGGGCTAAGAACAGAAACTTTCCCCAGGGTAACTGGGATGTAAAAAGAAAACATTGTTCCTGTTGTCTGCAATCTCTTTCCATTGTGCTCTAAATGAGGTGATGCACTCTGTGGGGAATAATGTTGATGTTATTAGCAGGAGAATTTAATTGTTCTAGTTTTCCTCCGTTTGTATTAGTGAGACTGCCTCATCTTTCATTGCACCATGGTTAAGCAGTAATACAAAGGCCACCTGCTCGCCCAGGTTCAAAGTCTTCACTGTACAAGATCAAAGAACTTCTCTCAGTGTGGTTGGAAAAAGACCCGAATGTTTCGCTACCTTTGTTCTTGACAGTAGCTTCATCATTTTAGATGAGAATTTGCAAAGTGGAATCTATCACCAGACACTGCTTGAGGCTGACAGTTTCAGTGTAGTCATGGCATAAATGGGCTAGAAAAAGGGAGAAGCTGATTTTTTTTTCCTTGCTTTTGATGTATTAAGGAGGCCTGAGAGTTCTTACAGAGCTATTTTCCTACTTGTACTTCTGTGGTCACTATCATTAACAAGGCTAGTTTGATTTCACTGGTTTGGGACTTAGTTGAACCAAAGAGGAGGAGAAAGGGAATCTTTGCAGGAATATTCAGAATGGTTCTTGGCATCTCTAACAGCAGTATCTACTGGAGAGGGAGGAAATACAACCAAGAGTCTTCTAGGGTGGTTGTGAGAGCATGTAGACTACAGTGGGACTTCATCTCTAGCACACAAGGCAGACAGCAAAATAAGAGCAAGTGGTATGTAAGGGAAACGTCATAAATGCATGGAAGCATCTGTCTTGGTACTAACTGCTGTCTCTTGGAACACAGATTCCTGCTGGACAGAGTGGCCTGCTTGTCAGAGGAGCTGATAGCATCACGGCTGGTGCCTCTCTTACTCAATCAGCTCGTGTTTGCTGAACCTGTGGCTGTGAAGAGTTTTCTTCCTCATCTGCTCGGCCCAAAGAAAGGTGAATATTAAATACCTTGTCTTCAAAATTTTCCCTGTAAAGTTTGGAGCGAGTTCAGAGAACAAACAGATTAGTGGTGTTTAAACATAACAAATACTGGAATGTATAGGACTGGTTATTCCACATATTGGGAAATACCACCTTCCCTATTTGCAGTAGGCTTGTAACTGCTCTGCTGACCCTGGAGAAAGAACTAGAAATTGCCTGTCCTCTTGTTTCGGAAGGGTCCTGCCTTGCCTCTTCTGCCTCCTTCCTTTCCTCCATTCCTCCTCTGCTCCTTGTCTTCTTCTCTTCCATCTCCTCTGACATCCCAAGGAAGGGGGTCGGCAGCTGACTCTGCAGGGAGCCACAACAAAGAATCGGAGCTGGCAGCTGGTGACGCTCTAGATCTCGGCTGTGGAACGGTTCTGGGGGGAGCTGTCTCCGGTTTGTGAAGCAGCCTTTTCCCACTTTTCACCTCTTTTTCCCTAGAGCAAATTGGAGAAAGCCAAACCAACTGCCTCCTGTCACCAGCCCTGTTCCAGACTCACGTGATCCCTGTGCTGCTGAAACTCTTTGAGGTGCACGAAGAGCATGTCCGAATGGTGCTGCTGTCCCACATCCATGCCTACGCGGAGCTGTTCTCTCGGGAAGAGTTGAAGAACATCATATTGCCACAGGTTAAGGACAGCAAAATGATATGGGTTTCCTACTGCTAGGATCAGTTCTGGTGCAGTTTAAAGCTGAGATTTTGTAGTCTTGGCAACACCTTGCCAAGCTTTGTCTTAGCTGCCCCCTCTACCAGAAGTATTCATCACAGATTCCAATTTTAGCAACCTCTATTGTCAGCCTTGCTTGTGCTGCTCGATTCATGTGGTGATTTCAGATCTTAACCCAGCAGTCTGGGCTGCTGTTCCTGGTGTGAGGGTTTCCTTTAGTAACATTCTCACGTTGCTCTTGCAGGTATTGCTGGGTCTTCGAGATACCAGCGACTCTATCGTTGCAATAACCCTGCACAGCTTAGCAGTTCTCGTCTCCCTGCTCGGACCCGAAGTAGTTATAGGTGGCGAAAGAACTAAGATTTTCAAAAGCTCTGCACCAAGTTTCATGAAAACTACTGATCTCTCTCCAGAAGGTAAATGATGTACTCAGTCCTCGGAATTCCCATCATACTGTTTCTGCTTGTTCTGTCCAAGCAGTGTAGGCAGAATTTCTTGGGTAATCTCTGGCTGTTGACAGCTTTAACTGGGAAAAAACCATATTTGCAGCTAAACTTTGATTCTAAATTAGGTGCTGACTGTTTTGGGTGTTTGTCTTCATAGGAAAACTATAGTGTTCTTTACAAGCTTACTTACAGATATATAGTTATTTATTCCTCTGTCCTGCATGTTTTTAGAATGAGTAAACCTCATCCTCTTCCCCCTAATTTTTATTCATAGATTGGAAAAGGAATACGAACTTCCCTATTATCTCAACTCTCAGGAGGCTTTTCAGCTAACCCAAAGGAAGAAAGTAGTCCCTGCATCTGCTAGCTAACTTGGAGCCAAGCATACTAAGGCAAAGCTTTTCTGGATATTGAAACCAAAAATGCTCTCAATTGGAGGGAAAAATCAGCTTTTGCTCTACTTTAGATGTGAAGTCTAGATACCAAATGAAATGGCGTGATAGAGAACAACTTAAGTATAAATGTTTCTCCTGAATCTGTATGTATTGACAAATACGACCCTCCATTAAAATCTCTAGATGATTCATTGCATTAATTTCCTTTACATTATTTTAACAACTCTACTAAATGAAAATCTTCAGATTTCATGCTGGCAACCAGTTCCTTTTTTTTTTTTCCAAATATGAGTAGCTCTGATTTAAATACTGGAGAAAAAAACAAATCTGTCCTTAACTGTGAGTGGCACTGTGCAAAAAACAGTGCTAAAGGCTGAACAAGGAGACTCAACAAGACATTTGTTTAAGCCCCTCAAAGCTTGCACCTTTTACCAAGAGTGCTTTGAGCAGAGGTGGCTCTATTAATTGCAGTCCTTTCCTGTGCTACATTTAGCACTTTTCTGACTGTTCTGCTAACCCCTAGCACAGGCAGGTACAAATAGGTGTTACCTACTTGGCACTGGGCTAAGCCATTCTCTATAAAGCTCTTTCTACTGCCTAGGCTGCCATCGTGGCAATGGGGCCTCATGCAGCCTAGGCCAGCGTTGCCAAGTCATTGCCATCAAAGCAGGGCTTTCAGTGCAAACTTTGGATTGTGTGTTGTTAGGCTGCTCTTCATGGAAACTGCTTTACTTGGGCCCAAGTGTAAAAGAAGGTTGGTGCAGTAGCATGAGGTTGTTTATGCTCTTGTGTTCCTGTGACTGTCAGTTCTGTGCTTTCTCATGAGCAGTACATGAGAGGGGTTTGCGATGCTATGCAGTGTAGAAGCTGGTGTTTTGGATCCAGCTAGGTGACAAACCTGTTAGATCAGTAGTAGTTTGTTCTCTCGGATTTCTTAAAAGAATATACAGAAACTGACCTTTAATTCACAGTGTTTGAACTTTGGATTGGGAAGAGCTGCAGGCTAGAGGAAGAAAGGATTATTTCATAAGCAGATACAGTTCTTGCGCTGCAACCTCTGTCTTTATTCATTGTCTTGCTTCCGTTGTAGGTAAGAGCATTCACTTGCTGTGAGGAATTTCATGGTTTATGGAATTAGTATCCTTTTATTCTGCTTTATTCCTGCAGAGTCCCCCACTCATGTTGCAAGCAACCCAAGACATCCAGTGTCTCAACCCTTGAAGAGTAATGCTAGTGTGTTCCCTGCCTCTGGAAACCTACCTGCCAAGAGACAATCTGTGCGGCAGGACAATCCCCTGGCTTTAAAGACAGGTAAAACTCTGCCCCGGCTGTTCCTTTTTAGAAATGAAGCAGCATAGAGATGAAAAATTCCAATGAACATGACTTTTTGTACTAGCTTATTTCCATACCAGGTGCTGCCTGCAATGCCAGGGATTTCAGAGAGTTTTAGGCTCAGCCCAGTCTTCATGCTTGTCCTCCCAGACGAGTATGTGACATCCTTATCTTCCATAGGTGAACGAGACATTCAGCTTCCTCTGAATGGAGTTCCTGGAAGCATTGACCCACTTGGGAGCATCAGGAACTCTTTGACTGCCTCTGAAAAGCCAGCAGAGGAGTGGCCCGACTGGAGCGAGGCAGAGGAGACGGACACTGAGAAAACTGTGAACATTCAGATTCAGCCCCGAGAGTCGGAGGGCAGCGTGGGACCTTACTTTGCTAATCACGATGTTGATGAGAAGCCGTGGGAGGACTTTGAGCCCAGCAGCCCTAGCCCCGAACTGTCCTCAGGAACCTGCCTCACTGTGACACAAGCTGATGCAGTTCAACTGCAGAGGCCTCTACCAGGGACCCATGCACTGAGCCAAGAATTTAAAAGCCTCAAACTGAGTTCCCCGCCAAAGTCTCACCCTGGGAGTAGCTGGAGCAATGAGAAGTGGGACCCCCAGGAACAACTGGGAGAGAGTTTTCAGGAAAAGTCAAAGTCTTTATCAGAGTCTACCCTAGGAGAAGAGTTCACTATCCAAGTGAAAAGAAAACCAGTGCGAGACCCAGAGCTAGACTGGTTTGCTGACATGATCCCAGACATTAAACCGTCTTCAGCAGTCTTGATTTTACCTGAAGTGAGGACAGAAGCAGTTGCTCCCATTCACTCTGGTGCAGTATCCAGCAGAGAAGGCGCCTCCCAGAATATGCTGTTTTCATCCAAATTTGCAGCAATTGATGTTACTGAGGTAAGAGTCTATAGGTAGTGGGGTGTAAGTGGCTGTACATTGGAGAAGGTTTCTAAAGCCTGTATGGACTACACGGTACAACTCTGGCATGAACAGTCTCATTAATCAGATGGTTAACCTGAATAAGTGTGAGTCACAAATGATGGTGCAGCTGAATCTGCACCTTGCCTGTAAGTAAAGGGTTCCTAGCTGTGAATGATATATTTAGTGGGCTGTCTTAGTGCTGAAACAGAGCCATCACTCAAAGAATAGATTTGTATCCTACTGAAAGCATGAAGTAAGGAGGTTTTGCTGTATCTGGCTGCTAGAACCCTACATTATTTTAAGGAGAGTCTTGGTTTGTCAGAGAGGGGAGGTAAAATAAAGAAGGCTTTCATGCATAGAGGAGGTTTTAGGCTCAGTGTTGCTCCCTGGACTCTTCTAGAAAAAGCTACAAAAGGAACAGGAACCTCAAACCTCTGGCTTGCTGAGAAAAGCTTTTGGAGTACAAGATTTTCAGGAAGAAATAGCAGAGACATTTCACCAATTTCAGGGAAGCAGCAGGGCTTCAAAACTGCCTTTTTGAGTGAGAAGGTAAATTCCTCTAGCCCACCTCGAATGCCTGAGGAAGTAGCCTCTTGAGTTAGAAGAGCTAGCACTGCCATCGCTGCTAGCTGAGCACACAGTTCCATTAGGGAATAAGTGTTGATTTCAAACTGTTTTCATAACTCACCCTCAAGAGGCCTCCCACAGAGGAGCAGGGGGAAAAGAGCCTTGGATACAAATCAAAGTTGTTTACAAGGTCTGAAAATGGCACCAGTGAGTTTTAAGCAGCACTGTTTTGACATCCATCCCCTTTTTGAGGTTGCTCACCGTCGTGCAGTGCTCTCCTGCAGTCACAGAGCTATGTCAGTGAGACAATTTGGTATTTAAGAAGCAAGGATAACAAGTTCCCTAGTACTTTGCTTTTTAATTTTAAGGCGTTTCCTTTTATTGACAGAGGCTCTTTAAGCTGGGAAGCTGCAAACATTAGCACCTCTTGGTCTCAGAGAGGGGCTTTCAGGCACTTTGGCTTTTTCTGTGAGCACCCCTGGAGAGCCCCAGGAGCTCCAAGGGCAGGCAGAAGCTGTCTTTCCCTTGCAAGATTCTGAACAATTGTCCTGCTCTTATCAGTAGCCACCCAGTTCTGGTTCTTTGGCCCTTGGATGCCCAAGTTTGTTTTAGCAGACTTAAGGACAACGCATGTGCCTTACTGCTGATAACCTGTATGTGATTCTAGGCGGAAGCCACAGGCTGGGGTGAAGAGGAAGAGCTGAACTGGGAAGACAATGCTAACTGGTAAGGGGAGAGACAAGGGCTTCACAGTGTGTTGGATTCCCTACAAGACGTCGTTGCCTCCACCGTGTGATGGATAAGTACCTCAGCACTGCTTAGCTGGAAGGCAGCCGCCCTGCTGCAGCAGTCAGCAGGATTTGCCACGGGGCCCGAGCCCTCCCTTGCAACGGGTGCTCTGTTCCAGCCTGTGCCAAAACCCGCAGGGGCGAGGCCTGTCCTCGAGCCACACGCCCAGCGCAGCGCCCGCCGCGGCTCCGGGGAGCAGGAGCGGCCGGAGCCGTGCGCGCGCGCTGCTCTGCTGCTGGAGGACGAGGGGTTAAGCTATTGTCCTAGAAATCATCGCTGCTCTGAAAATCTGATGACAATAAATGAAAGTTATATTCAGTTATTTTGTTAATGTGCCATTTTTTTTCAGAAAAGCAAAGCTCTTAGAAATGACTCCTAACTTTTTATCTCTAAGATTATTTTCTGAGGAATGTACAGTTTACTCCAAATATTTATATCTGTTTATAAGGTTCTGTCACTGGATGGCACAAGAAGGGCTGGAAAACTTGCAGTGAAGGACTGCTGAACACAAGCTGGTTTAAAAGTACTACACTCATTCTGCTCTTTACTGTGACCAATAAAGATTTTTAAAGATGACCTTACTGTGGAGTGGTACAGCACAAGTATGTTCAATGAACAGCACTGAGTCTTAAATTGTTGAGTATATTTTAAAATCAGTATAGAAAATGCCTACTACTCTCTTGACTGTACATGATAGGAAAAAAAAACAGTAGTAGTTCTACATGTTCAAACATCTTTAAAACAATTTCATTAAATGTTTGTTATTATACAGGACCTTAGAAAAATAAGCTATACAATGACCTTATACAAGATGACAGCTGAGCTGTAAAATAAGAGTCCATTAAGTGCATCAATCTTCCATCCTCTTACTGTGAAAGTGTCTGCCGCATCACGCATCAATTCCCTGTGGTGTGTTAACTACCCTTTAATGGTATCGTAGAGCATCACCCTGCGTTACAGTTTTCCATCTGCAATAACCGTGGTATCTCTTCCCTCTACCCCTAGAGCTGAAATTTTTAGCATGTTTAAAACCTGCTGACGCCCACCTTACCGTACACTGTTTCTCAAAGTGGCTATAGCTGCATGTAGAGCGTCCAGTTTCGCTGCCAGCCACGCAGGGGGTGACCCTTTCTGGAGCAGCAGCTTCAGAGCTTCCACTGCCCCCTCCATTGTGCCTACTGCTGCCTTATATTGCTCCTCAGAGGGTGGGTGACATGCTCTTTTTGCCATAGGCTGCAGATTTAAACACAGATTAGACATTATTTACAATCCCATATGTACATACAATCCTCCTCTAACTACACAAGAACCTCAGCTGGAAGAGAACTGAGAGAGCTCTTTCCTGCTGTCAGGCAGTGTAGAGCTTTCTGGTTTGATACGAAGGGGCAGGAGCGCACACAAGCTTTTCTCTTTCAACAAGGAGGGCAGCATGGCAGTCTTGAACCTCTCTAGCTCCCAGAACTGTCAGAAACCTAGAGGAGAGCCCAGACAGTTTAAAGAAGGGCACATACCTCTTCTGCTGGGTCCAGTTCTCCAGTCTTCTTCAGAAAATGAGCACTGTAGATGATTCTTTCTTGTTTCATGCGTTCTGTTCGTGCTTCTGTTGTCTCTTCTACCTGCCTTGTCTAGGGAGAAAGCCACAGGAGAGGTAACTAAACAAGGAGGCGTTACCAGCCTTCACAGCATCAGTTTGTATACCAGAACAATGGAAAATAAAATATATAAACGTATATTAATCGTTTTAACTCGCAGTTCAAGCTGAATCTACTTCCTCCCTCACTCTTCTGAGTAGGAGCTTAAAGTAGCTGCAGCTTTAGTATAATATCATTGCCCATCAGTTCTTTTGCTAATTATCTGCTTGACAAGAACTGCTTGTCCAGAGAGCAGTTGCTCAAGATTTGCAGCCCAATATACTGGAAGGAGGCAGATGATACATTATGAATAAATAACCAGCTGCTTTTAATAGATTCTTTTTAACCTGCAAGAAAGGAGGGCTAAGATGTTGCAGACACATTCATTTATCTTACAGAAACTAATCAAAGATAACAGGGGAGGGAAAAATAGTGCTCTAAAGGAATAATGGAATCCCATTCTTTATAATGAATACTCTCTCCACTTAAAAAAATTATACTGCAATTTATTTTTTGTTCTACTTGATATGGCTTTAGATGTGCACAACATCAACTAAGAAAATGGTAAAATAGTTTAAGATCATACCTTAGCCAGAAAACTAACAACTTTGTTCTTAGTTTCTTCAGAATTAAGGCACTGAGGAACAACATCTTCATGGCTCGTTTCCTGTCAAAACCATTGAGTAACAGTTGTTCATTACGTCCATATTATCAAAGAAATAAAGATGAAGGAGAAACTGCTTCCCCAGTGATCAGAATTCTGTGCTGACAGATAGTTTTAAACAACATATCTCCCTGCATTGAAGGGTGCAGTTGAAGCCACCAATGCTTGATTTTCCTGCAGTTCCAGATCCTGAAATCCTACATAGTGTTAGCCCGTATTACTTTTATTCACGTTCAACAGGAGCTGTAATGCTAAGATCCAAACTGTTTAGTGAAGAGCAGCAAACATTTAAGAACAAAGAACTTCTGTACGACAGAAGTGAACAGAGTCAAATCTATACATCAGAGCACTGCTCTGCTTACCTCTGCGAAATGTGTGAATGCCTCCAGTGCATGCTGATGGATCAGCCACGCCTCGTCAGCTAGCAGACAGGCAAACAAAGACGACAACTGAGGTATAACTTGCCTCTGAAAGAGAAAGAAATATCTATCAGACTTTCCAGGACGTAGTTGGGCGTATCTTACCATCATGGAATTTTATCAAAATATCACTCTAAGGTCGAAGGATAAGTGCTACTGCCCTTCCTGGCCAAAATAAAAAAAAAAAAAAAAAAAAGCCTGGGGAAATGGCACTTTTTTTTTCCTTTTTTTTTTTTTTTTTCCTTGGAGGTTCAAATATCAATCCTGCCTAACCGCTGAGAAACAATATGCGAATAAATACTACATGCACTTAGTGTGTCTCAGTGAAAAGAAAAACACCACAGATCATTAAATAAATCTGCAAGATCATTATGCCATACAGTCTTCCAAGTATTTAAATAAAACATGTTTTCATCAAAGAGATAAAATAAGGCCCCAGTTATATTTACCTGGGCTTCCTGTGGTATGAACACCTTTCCCATGGAAGAGAGAAAATCCAGCACTGCTAGACGAACGTGATCTGGGGGATCTAACTGGAAAAGGGAAGACTGCAGTGCGAAAACCTGCAGGAAACCCAAATGAGCCTTTATCACACATTAAACATAGACAAAATCTATTCTGCCTAATCATCAAATCTGAAGACATTAATTTTAGAATACTGGATGGAAAACAAAAGTAGGTATGCTACAGCTTGGGAAAAAAAGGCTAGTATAAACAGCATGCCTTCTGGAAGGAAATAACCATCCTCTGCAGCAAAGCTATATATGTGCCTTATCTTACAGAATAACAGGATTCTCAGAAGCAAAACTGGGCACAGTACCATATCTTGGTTTAAAGACCATGAAAATAATCAAGGAAGAAATAAAGTTAGAAACCTCCTATGTTAATGGAAGAAATCTCCATGATAAATCTCATCAGAGATCTTCAGTAAATCACAAAAAAAACCCTACTTGGTCTGCAATGAAATGAATTACTCATTAGTTTCTTACCTGAGTAATTAGTTGAGCACCTAACGTTTGAATGAAAAATTCCAAGAGGTGAAGTAATAAGCACAGAGTCTGCTGGAGACATGGGTCATCTGAAACCTTCAACAGTACATGCAGCATTAGTATGATTACTTTCAGCTCAAGCAACTACTTAACAAAGAATGTAAAATCACAGAAACCTTCCAAAATTCTTACCCTAACTTTGTATGTAGGAAACAACACAACAAAAGCAGCCAAATATTAAAGAATCTTAAAAAATTTTCAAGGCAGTTATATTTTTCAAGGCCCTTTACTTATATTCTTATTAAGGATCTTTCTTATATGATGACTCCTTCTCTACTCTTGCCAATTAAGAAACTCAACGAAAAAGATTAACTTAGCCATTTCTCTCATCAGTTGTCAAAAAACTTCTTCACACCCAGTCTCATATTTATTTTTTTAAGCTGGATGTCATAGACATGATGTTTAGGAAAATTCAAACCCGATGTTTCCCAGAGCACACACCTAATACAGACAGCCACTGGGAGCACATGGGAAGCACAACCACACTCTGCTTTAGGGGAATGGTCCAGCTGAAGTGACATGCTGAGTACCACACGCATGGCGTAATGGCACGAGGCTGGCAAAGCTGCTTTCACCGTTACAACAGCAACTTCTCTCACCTGCTTCGCCTGCAGAAAAGTCCAGAACTGACCGAGCACTCCCGAGATGGATGCCTGCAGCTCTCCCTCCAGAGTGTCACCAGCAGAATTACAAGCAGTCAACATGACAGCAAAAGCAGTGTTCTGGTAGGAAAAAGGGAGTACAAAAGTGACACCAAAGCCCTCCCCAAAACCTACCTGTCAAACAAATCCAAACCCCAGGCTCCTGCTGCACTTCTAAATTCATATGAGATGGCTGGTGTGCTTATAATGTGCTTACATCAGCTGTTCTGTACAGCCAGTCCACCAGGCTGCTGACCAGTAAAGCTTCCAAATCAAGGACAGTATATTTTACTTCTCCAAGAGTTATACACTGTGCTATAGTAGTTAGCTACATTGTTAGGGAAAAGATGGTAGCTAATTCTTTGTGTGAAAGTCTCCACATACTCCCCCTTACCACTGAGCCCAGCAAAGATCTTCCAGGTAAGATGCCACCTAACATAAAACAGAAATTCTAAGGAAAAACGTATTTGCTCGTTCAGAGAGAAAAGAATAACTAGTGAATCACAAGACCTCCACTATCAGCTGCAGGTTACAGGGACCTAATGTACTACATAACAGAATATAACATTAAAATGACAGTCATTGCTCATGTGTCTGACAACTAGGCTTGGGTAAAAGCTGCAGAGCAGACAATCAGAACTGAGGTAAGAGCAATAACAGAATGCTTATAGCTTGGAAATGTGAAGTTCTCAGATTTTTACAAAGAGAATCAAATCTCCTTTACCATAGGTCGGAGCTCTGCCAAAGCGTGCCTGCTGTTCAGCCATTGCCTGCACTGTGCCAGCCCTGCCACGCAGAGCTGATGTGCCACTTGTTTCCTAAGCTCAGGATTTAGGGCCTTGAGGGATATATGCTGCCACACTGCCAAGTTTTCCGCTTCTTCAGGAAGAAACTTCTGAGTAAATTCTACCTGCAAATAAAAGTTAGTACATATTAAACCAACCAGGAAAGAATTTGATAATCTGTTAAAAAATTAAGAAACCAATAATCAAAAGCCAATATTAATTTGTTCTAGAAGTATTACATGAAAACAAAATGTCTAAAACCTTTAAAGAAAGCCTGACTTTTTTTGTATTAGAAAAATCTTACACAACTGCCACCTGCCTGCCACAATAGGATTTTAGAATGATTAAGCAACTTATTCTTTCAGCCTCTTCAAGTGAGAACCTAGAGAGTATAACAAGTAATTTATGGATTATAAATGTGCATAACTTCCCTAGAGACACAAGACAAAATCCAAGTCCATACCTAGAGATTAAGTCAGAGAACCTGAGAGTGCAACAATTCCTCGTTCTTGAAGAACACCACAGTGATGGGCTTTCCTGTGGCAAGCAGTGTTTCAATCAATGACAAACCGGGTCTACCAACACTCATGCAAGCAACATGCACTAGCAACACTCCAACCACCTGCTGTGATGGTTATTAGGAGTCTACAAAGCCAGGCTGTCCTGCTTCCTACTTTCAGACTACCTGGCAACAAAATTTCAGCACACTTTTCATAATGTTACAGTGAACTAGCTCATAAACAGCCACTTTTCTTTTAGTGTGCAATTGATACATACTGATCTCTGTCAGTTTGTAACAAAAACTTAACCTTGTATTCCTAAGTAACAAATTGACTTCATCTAATAGACTTTTTACATTGCTCCCTTTATATTAGTTAGTCTTTTAGCATTATCCTTTACAGTCTATGTTAAAAGGCTTTTATTTGTAATAATCACATTGCATTCTTCAATTTATTTTCAAATGAATTCTCTGCTCTATAGAAAATTTTATCTAGTAGTTTTTGAAGTGGGGGTAAATTTCTACTCCACCACTGTCCTGGAAAACTGCTTCAAAATATAAAGAAAATTGGTATCAAAGGCCAATTTCACCCGAGAAAAACTACAGGCACAGCCTACATTAGCAGATCTAGGAGATGTGCTGTTTTCATACTTAATGAAAAAGAATTTCACTGCCATCCAATAAGGTCAGCATTGGAAAGATGTATGTGGCCTTGATGTTTTAAAGAACACGTACACAAACTGGGTCCAACATGACAAAGAAAAACCAACTACAGCAAGAGCACAATCAACCTCCTGCTATTTTGGAAGAATGAAAACAGAGCATTTTCAAAAGGCCGCTGACTCAAATGTGATCTATCAAATACAGAAGACACCGGTGCGGCACTTGCCTGATGATCTGGAGCCATTAAGAACAGCATACGCCTCAGCAGAACACCCAAGGCTGAGACCTGGTAACACTCATTAGGCCAAGACTTTATCTAAATTAAAATAACAGAGAATACATCTAATTAAATTAAGGGGACAAAAA
>JAVCKT010011959.1:0-13213 GCA_032273925.1 Rhynchotus rufescens | reverse complement strand
TAGGAAGTTTTGAGTGTGCAGATGTGCAGTAACTAATGCTTTGTTTCCTTCTAGTATAAAGCAGATACTCTGAAATCAACTCCGAATCTAACAGAAGAGCATCCCTGGATTGACTATACATCACCGTCGCTGATCACACTACTGTTTACAGACCTAGGGGTACTGACTCCATCAGCTGTCAGTGATGAACTTATTAAACTCTATCTGTAACACAAGAGACTGAGTCATCCACACAGGGTGAATTATTACGATCCTCAATGACCATTACAACTGTAAGAACTTGGAAGATGATGCAAGTTACATGGCCATAGTAAGGAAAAGACACTTGACCTAACTACCAGCCTTCTTGAATTTTTAAGGCAAAACGTTGTATGAGTGGACCACTGTCAAAAGAGGAGTTGCTGCAGCTTCTGAAGGCCTAAAATAAATTATTTAAAGACAGGTGGAATGTTTTGATATTGTAAAATAAAATGCCTTACAGTGTTTTCAAACTCACTCCGAAGTATCTTGTCACTTACTGATCTGGGACAGATGTGACACCTGCCTGAAGTGACACCTGCCTGAACAGGAGTGCACAAAGCTCCTTCTATGGCATATCTGTTCCTTGCACATACTGTGCAAGTTCAGCAGTTGCAGGTTTGTCCTTAGTTGCAGGCTTGTTTATACTTGTACATAAGTATTCACAGAAGCAAGGTCTCTTCTAGGAATAAATTAGATCAGTTTTGTTCTCTGCATCACTATCTTGTTATAAAAATACAGTTTTAATGAAATAGGCAGTATTTTAAAGAGGCTCTTTAGAAAAAGACTGACAGTCTTTAGACTCCCAAGTCAGACACAGTTTCTGCTTTGAGTTTACCCTGGCTGCCTGTTAGCCTCTTCTCAAACTCTTCTTCACTAATTTTGCCCTTTTTTAATCTTTTCAAGAGTCTGGTATCATTCAGGAGCTCCTCCATATCCTCATCTTCAATATCAGAGCCCTGTCAACAATAGAAAAACAGCAATTAAACAAAACAGCAGAGCTAAATAGCCAAGAATTGCCCTTCCTATTTGATTAGTACTAGTCCTTCCATTAGTTGTCATCTGTTGCTATCTGATGTTCATAATAATCTTTCACTGTGACTTGAGAATTAGTTAATGCTACTGTAAAGCAAAAGGTAAAATACTCATTGGGGTCTTTCTTCTATTGTTCTTCTTTCCCTATGTTGAATTTTACAAGCCACAGAGTTTGAATTCTCACAATATACATTGTGCTTCCTCCCACCCCAAAATCTGTTTACATGTTTACAACACATTTTCCCAGGAGTATCCATACAGGAAGTAGTACCCAGTTCCCATGCAGGACACTTTAATTCGGCTGTACTTGCTGTAAATTAAGAGAATTTAGAAACTTAAGTACCATCCTTTCCACCGTAATCCCAGGATCCTGGACCTCTGAGAAGTGAAACACATGCACGTGCTCCCAGCATTCACTACCATCAAAGTTCCAAGTACTTCTCTTTAGGATTCAGCTTTAAAAAAAAATCTTTAAAATTTCTTAAGTTTTGCCTATAGGGCTCCTAGAAAGTCAACAGTCAAAAAGTCCTGTCAAAACAAAATCCCATGGCTTTTTGCCTTCTGAACGCATGTAGCCCTGCAGTTTTAACAGTATGCAGTTTAATAGAACAGAGAGAGTTTACCTCCTCACGCTTTCTTTTAGCTGATATTTTCTTTTTCTTTTCCTTTTTGGCTTTCTGCTTTGACCAGGATTTGTTCTTTATGAATTTCTTCTTCCCTCCATTTTCCTGTCTTTCCTTTCTTTGTTGTTCTAATTGTTTTTGTCTCTGCTTTTCCCTATTTTTATCTTTAAATGGAATGGAGTCTGTATTTATAGTGACTGGAATAAAGTCTGAAAAACATTTTCCTCTTAGTTCAGGCATTTTTGGCATCTTCAGCAAGGCAAAACCTTTGGCAAGACTAGCAAAATCCAGATCTGTTAAAATAAAGATTATAAAGTCAGTTTCTTGCAGGATGAAAAGTTAACCTAACTTAGCAAGTCAGAGAGTCTATAAATGAATATAATAAATACAACCCTTGCTGAGAATTACCTTTTATTCGGAAGATCAAATTACATTCATGTTTGGCATAAGCCTGGATATAAGATACAAATGCTTTCATTCCTTTCTCAAAGACAGCTCTGTCAGCCAAGGCCATAGACTTCAGTTTTGGAAGAAGATCTAACACATTTCTCTGTGGTTTCATTTCCTGCATGGGACACTGAAAGCCAAAAAACAAGTATAAAGGTTCATCTGAATGATTAAAACTGAATTAAAAAAGCTTCGAACCAAGAGTTGTTCTCCAATTAATCTTAAGTGAGCTTTAACAGCAGAGTAGACATACCTTCCTTTCCCTTTATACCATTTTTATTTGGCTGACCATGCCCATTAAGCCTCACAAACAGCTGTTCTCACTCAGAAGGGCTCCCACAATACAGCCCCTAAGAGGCAAGACCTTAACTTAACGCACATCAAGTTACATTCTCATTTGCAGAGGAGAAAAAAGTCTACTGACCTTTTGGTTGATTGAGAGAAAGTTAACATAAGATTCTTCCATGGGAAGCAAAAATACTAGTGCGCTGCCTACATTGCCAATCCGTGCTGTTCGACCACAGCGATGCACAAAGGCACTGAAATACGACATAGAGCTGGTTACTGGGAGACGCTCACTTTGCTATGAAAAGTAATGGAAAGAAAGTGAAAGGGCAAGTTCTATGGAATGACAAATCTAGAATGCTGTGTACTTCTGACCTAAACTAGTAATTTTAACAACCCACAGGAACCAGTGAAGTATCATACAACAGATCAATTCTCAGGACTGTGCATGTGAAACAAGGTGCATCTCTTCGGGAGGGGAGAGTTTAAGCAAGTTCTAACAAGCTAAAATGCTAAGAAAGGCTAATTTCAATTGAACTTTAAATGCATCATCCATGAACAACTCTGTGCTTGCTTCTCTGCTCTCATTCACCCTAATATCTCACCTCCTGTTAACTCTTTGATATACTAGCATCTTTCTTGAAGAGTCTCTTTGTACAAATATAAGTAGCAATAGCCATTTTTATAGCATTAACCTATACACGCATGACTTCCAAAACACATAAGTGACATTAAAATCATGTCAACTGCAAAAGAACTACCATGTTCCAGCCTCCCTTGTTCAAGTATTGTGTGTTTATTCAGGTCAACTTTCAGGCATAGACTAAATGTGTTTTCCAAAGTAGTAGATTCCCAATTAATATTTCAACAGTACTGTAACATGAGCAGAGCAGAATAAAGGTTCTTAGCATGTGAAATCGTACCTTGCACTGCTAGGTGGATCATACTGTAAAACCCAATGTACTTCTGGAATGTCTATGCCGCGGGCCATCACGTCCGTACACACTAAAATACCACTAGGAAGAAAAAGCAGGCTTGCATTAAACAGGGCATTCATGAGCTGTACCAAACTCCCCACAGTTGTGTATTCTGCAGCTACATTGGACAATGACAAATAAAATGTGCTCAGAAGAGAGACATGTAGTATAAGCTAGTTGCAGCTTTCATGAGAAAAATTCTACGTAACATTACAAAAGGGAATCTGGTTTATGAAAGTGCCAACATATCACTAAGAAAAATGACTTCCTTATTCACCATTTGTATTCAACCACATCTGATATAAAATACTATATTGTATTATAAGACCTAAAAAATTAACAGTTTGGGCGCATTATTTAAATAGCTGCTCTTATACTCTGTTGATAATTCTTTCTTTTTAAATACTAGAAGCTAAAACTCAGTTCCCATGCTATAAAACAGGACAAGCCTCTCATAACTGAACACCCTGCAAAACTCATGAGGAATACTTTCCTGCAGGTAAAATACAGCATCACATTGCCAAATTCTTGGTCACATGCTACTAAAATACTATTTTAACACAAGCATATTGTCAGGTACAATTATACATCTCTTACCACTTCTACTTTTAGCTAACTGAAATCTTTTCATATATTCTTACCCTGGGAGCTTCCGAAATTCAGTAAATATCTTGTTACGTTTGTGTTTCATCTTCCCATGAATGCACATTATTTTCACTTGTTTAATTAAGGATTCTAAAGCCTTCCCATAATATTCCACACAGGCACACGTACTGTTGTAATTAAAAAAAAGGCATAAAAGCAACAGCTTATGTGACATTGTTAATCTGATTAATCTCAATCATGCTAAAGCAGTCTGACTTCTTTCCAAAATATACAGTGACCTATTTTTATCTAAAATACATCATTTTCAAAATAACATATAATCATCAAAAATACCTTACTTTAAAAATGCATGTAAAATTCATATAGCCTGCTCTGTAAAATATACTGCAATCCTCACTCAAAGCAACAATCAGTCACTTTCTAAACACAAGACAGCTGTTAAAATTAACAACTTGTAAAAATACAAGCACTCTGAGCCAAGAACTAGCTATGTCATTTTCAACATTGAACACATTGTTGGAATTTAAGCAATGAAATGCAACATTGTTTTTACAATGAAATCCCACAGGAATTACCTGAAAAAGACCAGATGCTTTTCCTGTTTGTGTTGTCGAAGAAAATGCACCAGCTGATTAAATTTTTCATCCGCTTTGCATATCTACACAATTCAAAAGACAAAAACAAAGTTCTTCTTTAAAATAAATAAATAAAAAGGGCCGGATACAAAGTGATTTTCCCATTCCCTCCACTCACAGGGACTCAGTTGTTACCAACTTTAAGAGAACTCACAAGAGTTTTATATCTTTCAGATTTCTCTGTCCTCTGTGAAACAAAAATTAGCCCAAATTTAAACAAGTTATTGATAGGGAATGAGAGACCACCATGAAGCACAGAAGATCGCACCATGTAATAGTTCTCCAGGCGTGTTGGAGTTTTCTGGGTGTTGCTCGCTGCCACCCCCTTCTCCTTCACCGAGATGCGGACAGGATTCCGGAGTCCTGCTCTCACCAAGTTCTCCACTTCTTGAGTCTGAGTGGCTGAGAACAGCCCTGTCCGTCTCTGCTTGGGCAAGAAGTCCAGAATGGCATTTAAGCTGCAAGTAAGCACACATAAACATGAATGTCCTGACGCTTTCCTCAGGAAGAAGTTTAATCACAGGAACAAAACTAATTTTACAAGTCAGTTGTAGGCCAGGCTTATTCACACGAACCTTCCACAAGCTAATTAAAAACTTCAGGAGCATTGCCAAAATTTATTAGTTAATTACCTTGCTTCAAAGCCCATATCTAGAAGTCTGTCTGCTTCATCTAATACTAATACATCCAGGGACTTCACACAGCTCGCTAGATCCAGCCCATCTGCTTTTCTTCTGAAGAGATCTTCCAAGCGGCCCGGTGTGGCTACAATGATGTTCCCGCTGTTTGTGATAAGAACACACAGAAATTTTGTGACTGCAAAAACCAAGGATTCTGAGAGGGTGGCTAACAGTTATCACACCACAAACTGCACTCAAATTGACCAGATTTTAGCAGATAACAGCAAATTTCAGTTTGCTACTACAAACTCCAAACCTTAAGCAGTACCACCGAATTTTAGGATGCCCTAATTTGAAAACTTTAAGGACTAGGACAAAACCACAACTGAGGCATCAATTCAAAATACTGAAAGTTAACTTACCCATGTTCTTTAAACTTTTCTACATCTTCCATGGGATTCCTACCACCAATTAAAAGAATCTGACTAAAATAAAACAAACACACACAAACACAGAAACATTTGAGTTATTTTTGTTTTTTTTTTTTGTTAGGTTACAAATCACAGAAAGGGTTAGTTGTTACAACAAGTCTAAGGGCCACCCACCTAAACTGGGGGAAGTGTTTTGTGAAATGTGACAGCACCTCATCAATCTGAATAGCTAGTTCTCTTGTTGGGGTGATAATTAGAGCTCCAACCTGCACAAGAAAAACAAAAGAAAATTATAGAAAATAATAGAAGAAAGATTAGGCAAAACAGGCCTTATATTGACTTTATGCAGTCCAACACTAACCTTATACATACGTTTACTTAAATCCTTAATCTCACCTGCACATTCTGAAAATATATATGGATATTTAGAAGTGAAGAACTTAATCGCACCTGCATTTTCTTTAATTTTTCTTCCCGCCTAAGCAGAATTTCTAGGATGGGGATTACAAACGCTAGGGTCTTGCCGCTGCCTGTTACCTGCAAGAAGCGAAACAGAGTCAGCCCTTCCCCAGCTCCAGAAACGAGAAAAGAGAGGAAAACAAGCGGAGAAAGCGGAAACTCACCGCTTCTGCAGCAACGTCTTTATTACTCATGAAGAGAGGAATGGTGGCAGACTGAAAAGAAGAACAAACACCACGTGAGGATCCGACGCATGGAGCGAACGGAGCGAGGCCAGCACGGCGCGGGGAGGCGCGCACCTGCACGGGGGTCATGCTGGCGAAGCCGAGGCCGCGCAGCGCGCGCAGGACGCCCGCGCTCAGCGCCACGGGCAGCGAGGCCCAGCCGCCCTCCGTCACCGCCTCCATCTTGCGCGGCCGCCTCAGCCGCGCCCGCCTTCCCGCCCGCCTCCACCCCGGTGCGGCCGCGGCGGCTCCGCGCGGAAACGGGCACCGCGGCACGTCTGTTCCGCCCCGCTGCCGTTCCGGCTGCGGAAAAAAAACGTATTTAAAAAAATATACGCATCGCTGCAGGCCCTATACGTATACCAGAGAACACGGAGGAAAAGCGCAGCCAAGCTGCAGATTCAGAATTACCTCCAATTTCCTTCCGTCTCCCACAGCGCACAAGCTTCCCACAGCCACTCAGAGATACTAAAGCAACAGCTCTGAGCACTAAAGAGCAGGTTCTTGAAAGCATCAATAAAAAAATAAACCACAAATTCAGTTTTCTTAAAGAATTTGTTTATTTATCGAACCTGGGTCATATTTAGATTCACAGGCAATTTTAAATGTACATCTTTGAATTCAATTTGAGTGGTTCTTTTTACACAAAAATATTGGCACACAACAGCCACAATAAGGTGTAATAGCCACCTTTCTGAGGAGCTGCTGCAAGTGTTTGCCCAAGGTTGAAAAAACTTTACCTGGAACATGAAAACCTGTAACAAATTTTAAATTAATTGTACAAAACTGTTGTGTGTTACTTGTAGAGGCTCTCCCCTGGAAAAGACCCCACCCCGTCCCCAAAATGATTACAGCTAATATACATCAGTCACAACATAATCCTGGCTCAGCACCCACACCAGACACTTCTTTAATTTTTAAACCCATCATCAGATACCAAGAAAAGTAACTTTGTACAAAAACAAAAATCTACATGTGCCTGAAATAAAGAAAACACACCAGTAATTAGCTTTACACTAATTATAACCAGAAAATGGCAGAGATTGCCACTTAACTTAAATACAAGGGCTGCATAGCATTGTAATAAACCCCCAGAGCCATTAACCCTTTGGCATCAGGAATCCAGTTTTCCTGAACACTAAAGCACTGTGTGATAGTGCCAACACTGAGCTTTGGACCTGCGAAAACCAAGGGGTTAACTACTGTTTGCCAAAACACTGCACACAATTGGCTTTGATACAAACCCGTGAAAAACTGAAAACCACATGATGAACATTTGGTAATGAGAGGAGAGAATGTGTTTTGATATCAAGTATTTAATTTAAAAAGAACTTAGGAAACAAGTTGATATAATTAAGGTAGTTACTGAAGAACGTTCTTTTAAACAGTAACTAGGTACACATACTAGATTGGAAGTTGTCAGCTGTCTTCTATTCATTTCCAGAATAGAGTTCCAATTGTTTCTCCTTGGCAGTTTATGTAGGCAAAAAAAAGATTTTTTAGATTTCATAACATCTACTGCAGAGTTAAAGATGTCAAAAACACCAACAGTCACATTAGGGCCTTGTACCGTTTCCCTAGATAGAACTGCAAGAACTTATGGAAACAGAAAAAAAAAGATAGAAAAAGACACCAACATTGCTTATTACTACAGTTGAATTACAGCATTTGCAGCCTGCTTGGACCTCGCTTAGCGTACAGACTAGGCAGATTTCAGTGAAAAAATTATGCCAATTAAGTGATGAGATTTTAGCACAGCTTTTGCTACAGAAGATATATAAAAAGATTTCATTTTAACTAGGAAGGAACATAAGCAAATAAGTTTTAAAGTTCAGTAAAGAGGGTTTAGAAACTAAATGACTTTTTTTGTGACCAAGTTGTTTGGTAGACAGTGAACTGAAATCCAGGATCAGGGAAGCATTCTTAAACAACTCTTCGGACTTCAAAAAACCTCTTCAGGTAGTAGATTTGTCCCAGTGTCATGGCAACTAGTACAAGAGCTTCAAAGAATGACCAAAGGACCACTCTGCTGTTTGTGTTGTCATTAACTGTTGGAGAAAAAAAAATCTAAGTATGTGAAGAGCATTTAAAAAATCTAAAACACTATTTAGAAACACATGTCATTAGAAGTACTGCATCTAAGCCTCAAACTTAGATCACTGATAATTTCTGTACAACATCAGCACAAATGTTTGAGAAGTCACTTCCTCTTTAAAGTAACAACCACAATTTCAGGCCTCAAAGTCAAGTGAGGAATTTCAGCTTTCTAAAGGTTCATCTTTGGCTTTAAAGATTCAGTAATTTCTCAAATTAGACAGCTAGCAAGAAAATCAGTCATTTCATCTGATCATCAATCAGATACTCATCAATTCAGAAAGTTCAGAGGCCATTGCTTAATGTTGTATTTTACTGTTTCGAAAATTATTATTTTATTATTATTTCAAAAATATTTGGCCTTTATTCTTGCTGAACCTCCATTAATATCCTCCTTACCTTAGCTGTCACAATTGCAATAAAACTGTAAAAAAGTTGTACTTTAGAAAGTAAAGATTGAAAGACTGTGAGATAGTCACATTCTCTATTCAGAGGTTACAATAGTTCCAACCTATTCCAACAAGCCATCTACAAGAGACTTTGGCTCAATTAAGCCACACTCATTTCAATGATTAAATAAAACAGTTCTGGTAAAGTTTACCATTGAAAATCATATCAGTACTGACTATCCTCACAAGCACACCATTTACAAATAACTATATAAATTTACAGCAATAAAGCAAACATTATTTTGGATAACAATGTTCATGATGGAAGAGGTAAACTAGTTTAAAGAACATTGCAAATGATAACCTTGAACTGAAAATTAACATTTAAAACACATCTGGGGAATGGAAAAAGGCACTTCATTACATACTTGCTCTATGTATTCTCTCGCGAACTTCCATATATTCTTGTTCATGCTTTACAGCTGTCATGGCCACTGCTAGCTCATTAATCATCTCTTCTAGCTTGTTCTGATGAGCTGCAGAATAATTTCAGAAGCATAAAAAGTCTGTCATCGATTCAAAAAGACAATTTCATAGAATGGACAAACGCTTAAATTTCCTGCCACATAGGAAGTTCTGAAAGATGCAGATGTTTCTACAGCTGAAAACTAGCCTTGTAGCAAAAGTAGCAGCATTTTTTCTAAACAACTCTCTATGGTGTATAATCATCAGGCAAATGTCTTTCTCCACATCAGGTAGAAAAGAATGAATGCCCAAGTTAGAGTCAACACAGATCACTTATTTCCAATACGGGCATATGCCTCAATAAAACAATAAAAAAAACACATAAAATCAGTACCTCTCTAGTACCTACTTTGCTAATGTATCCTACTTTTGCTAATATATATGTTTTAACAGTTTAATATTACAGCTTTTACCAGTTGGTAAGCTTCCCTATATAGGACAACTGAGAATTTAGCTTACGATCATGATGCTGGCAAGCCAAGGTGACTTTCTGAAACAATATACTACATCCTGAGACCTTCCTGTTTAGTCAAGGACAGCGCTCAGCAGAAACATTGCCAAAGGGGCCTAGAGGAGGGCAAGAACTGGCCTCAGGAGCTAGTGTTGTCACAAAAGCAGAGGAGGAGGAAAACAACAAACTAGTGACAGTAGAAAGCTAGTCTGAGATAGCTCAGCAAATGGAACGACTAAAGATCCAAGATTGTTGATCTGTCAGTCACAGGATCTTTTCTTAATACCTTCATGCTCAAAAAAAGTCCACGTATAAAATTTACAAATTTCTGAAGTAATTTTCAAGTTTTCTAGCACCAAGACATAAGAAAATACATATGCTGAAAGGACATACTTGACATTGAAGCTACCGTGTATCACAAGCTGAAAACAAACCTATTCAAGACATCTACTTTTTGTGAAACAGTCAGAAAAAGGACCAAATAATAAAGCTGATAAAAGTTACAATAATATGAACAGCTTAACATAGTTACTAAGAGTTTACCCATTTTTCTAATAAAAATTTCATGGCCACTGCAGTACGTGCAGTTTATTGATAAGAGAGAAGATTACAGCTATATGAAGACAACTGAAAAAATACTTTTAAAGAAGTGTTAAGCATTTGCCTTAAAAATCTAAAGCCATAATAACATTCTTAGTCAAATATCATATTCAGACTCAATAAAACTTAGCTAAGTCTTTAAAAAAACTTAGAAGTTAGATATTTGTTAAACATTTCAAGAGATATCAAGCACTCACTTCACACGCAGTTAAAAACTTGCTAAAATAGGAAATAAGAACTTATCTTTCTAGCTACAGTTAATAATTTCTAAATAAAACTTTATAGCTCGTTAACCAATATACTTGTGAACCAATATAATCATTTATTTTACAGCAAATGACATGTTTCAACATTTTCCCTTGTAACATGACTGTGAATTCAGAACCTAAAAGCAGCAGGCTGTTGCCTCCAAAAGTCCTTGATTACACAACACCTATTTTAGCAATAGAAAGCAAACACCGTCTACAATATCTAACATCTCTGGATGTTCAGTGCTTTAGTTCCATTCCACCTAAAACTGCTGATCATGTCTTCTGTTAGCCATACACAATTGCCTGAAGGCAAACTGTCATGGACAGATGAAGGACCTGATCCCAAGAGCTGCCAAGTATCCAGACCTCTCAGTGCAAGCTTACTGGTGCTCAGCATCACTCAGAATCAGACCTTACATGTAGTTTATTAAAAAGACATTCTCATGCTACAAACAGATGTTAAAGAGAAAAAGCAGACGTTAGGTGTTAGTGAATAAACATATGCACAAGACAGGATGCTAAGGAGCTTTCAAAAAGCAGTACACATACCATCCCAGGTATCTCCACCACCTAGAGAAAAGTGTAAGAGATGAACACAAGTACAGGACAAAAGGCTGCAGATAAAACAGTACTTTACACAGCTACGAGAAAATTTATATATTATCGAAGAGCTCAACTAGTGCACGTAGTAATCTACATAATGCTGAGCAAACTAGAAAATGAAATGAAAGCAAGGAAAAGACTAAAAGATAAAAGCATTAGTTTCTGCTGATAGGCGAGAGATCCCCTGGTGCTTTTGCATTAAGTTGTGTCATGAGGTCTAAAAACATCCATATCCATTTTAGCTGTGCAAGAAAACAGCTAACTAGACAGGCGGTAGAAACAGGAATCTTGAGAATTCTAGTCAAGTTTCCAAAATCATGCACATAGGGAAAAGGCAGAGCTATGCTCTTTCCAGGAATTTTCCTCACCTTCTGTCTCCATGTCTTGCCCCTTTGGAGCTTCCCCAATATCAATAGTGAACATCACTATCTTGGGAGTCATGGTGGACATCCTGTTGCTAAAGCAAAACTTGTAAGTTCCATCCATGTGGGCAGCAAATGTGTACTTTCCACTGGACTCTCGATCGCCTTTATAAATCCCTTTATTATCGGGCCCTGTAATCTGGATGAGGAGAACAAAATATCATATATTTAAGTGATTTTGAATGCATCATTACAGCATTACACGCATATGCTGAGATCATCCAGTCAGACTCATCAATAGCATCTCTAATGTGATCACCTTCCTATCTCTCTCCTACAGCCCCAAATAAAGGCTGCATTTCTGTCTAGTATTTTTTTTTTTTTTGGTTAATCCTGATAAAGAAAACTATATAAAAGCCTCTCTTACTGGCCAAGATCTATGTTGCTTCCACAGTCAAGATAAGAAGCATTCAAGAACAAGGAAGCCGCAATCTACCTACAGCCCTGGTCATTAGCCAAATAAATAACTACAGAGGAAGCCTTATCTCTGATGTTTGAAGAAAAGCAAGAGAAGGATTAAAAAAAATATTCCTCCAGCACCTCAGTGTTGCTTTGGGCACACAACTGTGCACTGTGCATTGCTGCAGCTGCCATCTCAGGTGGAGTCAAGGCTGCAGTACCAAGTACTCGAGGTCATTATATCTTGTGGCTTTCTCTCCAAGAGCCATCAAATCCAGGGGCTGTCACTGAAATGGGATTTCACGGCTTGCTTTCTGCCCTGTTCCAAAGCAGTGCAAAGTTCTACACATTTAAATCTAACCTCAGAAACCACTCTCAGACGGCTAATCTGTACTAGTCAAACAGCCACCTGGTCTGTGCCAAAATAAAAGAACTTTTATCTTTTTCTTACTGACCTGATGCTTTTTGAGCAAAGGACCTACCTACAACGTGTAGGTTGCAAGGTGCAGGCTTGTCAGCCAGCAACCTGACCAAACAAGACAATGCTTTTTGACTGGAAGGGGCCTTGCTCCTTTGAATGGTCCCCTGGACACAGCTCAACCTGCTGGTTCTCCCCTCCAAGGGTGGTTTTTAACGGGACCATTTAGAGGAAGGAGGCACAACACGCCCCTAGAAGGGCTGTGAGGACGGGGGAAGCGGGAAGGCCCTTCCCTCCGCCGGTGTCTCCTACGCGGCGCTCTCCAGGGGCGGCCTGGGCGCTCCCAGGGGCCCAAGGCGGGAGCCCCGGCCTGAAGGTGCCGCTGGGGCCGCGCTCGCGCCGCCCCTCGCCCCGCAGCCCGGTACGGGACCGTTCCGCCGCGCCCCGGCCGTGCTGCCGGCGCCTCCCGCGGGCCGGGCCCAAGGTGATGGCGGCCGCCCCGCCTCACCTCCACGTCGATGTCGAGGAATCCCCCCTCGGCCACCTCGAAGATGAGCCCCATCTTGGTGCCGGACGGCACGCGCTCCAGGAAGCACTCCTCGGCGTGCGCGTCGATGCTCACGAAGTAGGCGGCGGCCGGGGCGGCCAGCGCGGCCAGCAGCGCCAGCACCGCCCGCAGCGGCGACATGGCGGAGCCCAGC
>JAVCKT010011956.1:0-15785 GCA_032273925.1 Rhynchotus rufescens | reverse complement strand
GAAAGAGCTTTATGAACAGATCCCAGATTGAGGTGTTAGATCCGTGTTGTATTTGGATGAACATTTTTAAGGGATTTTTCATTTTTAGAGCAGAAAATGCTTTGCAGATGGCTGATATCACAGCACTGGCAAATAAAGCCACGGGTGTGTTTGCTCTTCCTTTGTCAGGACCCATCATGTCCGACAAACCAGATTTTGCAGAAATTGAAACATTTGACAAGACCAAACTGAAGAAGACAGAAACCAGAGAAAAAAACCCATTGCCCACTAAAGAAAGTAAGTGCTTATAAGGGTATTTGTACTAAGAATAGTAAGGCTGCAATCCGTATTGCAGCTGATATGCCAAATGAATACTAATCATAGGATTAACGGTTCAAACTCATCCCAGACTTTAACTGGGGGTAACACCTAGGCTCATGTGATACGTCGGGCTTGTAAAGATATGAGCAGTTATTACAGACATGGGGTTTTGCCTCAGGAATTCTTCCCAAAGGGATTGATCCTTGCTGAAAATAAGACCAGTTTTCCCACAGGTAGCAGGATCCAACTGGGTGTAATTGCCAGGGCAGCAGCCTCTTCCAAGGCAGGGATACAGAGAGAATTCCTGCAATCCCTGGCTGCTGGGGCAGCATTCCCAGAGGGTGCCCGGGCACCACGTTGAGCACCTCCTCAAGCACAGGAGCTGCTGCCCTCCACTGGGTGATGGGCAGGAGACACTGCTGAGTTTGCACGTCCCACAGGGATCCTGCCCTAGCAGAGAGCTGTTCCCAGGGCTTTTCCAGGCAAACTCTTCTCCCCTACACGTGGCGAGCCAAAGAGAGATGCAATTCACACTGAGTTTTGGACATGTAAATGGCAGCTTCTCTGCATTTGGATCGCACCTTAAGTTTCCTTTAAAAGCATCTCTAAGCAGAAGGGGAACGAAAGGCATCTCTAGTTGTTAACAGGATTTGGATGTACTGGCCATGGAGACACTCTGCCCCCAACATAACAAAACACAGGGCAAGCAGCAGGTTTCTCCTCTGCGGGAGCTGAAGATGTAGGAGAGGTTTGTACATCATGACCTGCACCCCTTGCTGCACTGCCGTGGGAACGGAGCAGGCAGCCTTTCCAGGCTCTGAGAACTTCCTGGATATAAGAATGACTGTCAAAATTTGTGTTCTGCTGAATCATCATAACTGCTATTGATGACACTTGGTTTCCTGTGTTTGTTTCTTCTTTTTTGGCAGCTATTGAACAGGAAAAGCAAAGTGAAAGCACTGCCTGAGCATGAGCTGGAAGATGCCACGGCTGCTGCTTCAGTGGGGTTTTGGCTTCCAAGTTGGGGTTCTGCTCCTTTTTCTTACTATGTGTTTGTTGTCTGGTTAATTTAACGAGCAGTTGTTCATTTTGTGTTCTCCGAGAAAGTTTGTTTTGCATTGGTTCAACACAGAATTTTGTATTTGTACTCTTAAAATTGTAACTCCAAGTTCTGTATCGACCCTACTACTTGCCCCCCACACACCTCAAAAAGCAATTTGTCTAAAAAAAAAAAATTGTTTTCCTAACCTCACAATAAACAGGTTTCTTCTGATTAGCTCTCTGTGCCTCTTGCTGAAATCGTGTTTACCCTGTCCCATTTGCGTTGCTCTGGTGTCTGAACATGACCCCTCTGAGCAGAGGGATGCCAAGCAGTTCTGCCTGGGCACATGGTGCGCAGGTAAGGGAAGAAGGAAAGAGAACAATAAATATTCACCAAGAGGTGTGGGCAGACAAAGGGAGATACTCAACAGCAAACAGAGGCAGGGCACAAACCTCGAGAGCAAAGGAGACTGCTTCAAATCTCTGTTACTCCTGGTGCAGGAGCATCCACACTGGTGTGGGGAAGGTTTGGCAAAACTGACTGTGGTCCCATTTCTGTCCTCAGAAACATAATATCACGTTACCTTTGTGACCAAATTTGCAGTCATTGTAAATACACACACACACACACTCTGGGAAGACAAACTGCTGTCACTAAAACTTCAGCTAGATCACGCTTGCACAGTGAAATAGGTATAATTCCACAGGCTCCAAAGACTGTTAGTCTGGATTTATATCAGTGCAGAGCAAGAAGACTGGTTAACATGGCACCCAGAAAGCTCTCATTTATGAGAGTTATGAGCATTCATGTCTAATTAAAAAAGTGAAAAACACAAAGGGCTGAGAAACAAAGAAAAGAGCCTTGTTGCCTTGCAGCTCATTCACCCTGGTGCACCTCATTCCAGGTAAAGGCCAGAGAGGGTTTGATATTATTTAAATATCTACTTGAATAAGTGTTCCTTAAAGCAACGGGCAGAGTTAATGCACAGAGCAGCAACACCCACTGCAAAGCTGCACAGGGAGTTGCACCCATCCACATCAACCCTCGCTCCTCTGAGCCGTTGTTTTGGCAACAGCAGCTCAGCCTTCCTCCTGCTTGGGAAGGCTGGAAGGGACTCGTTCTTCCACACTGCCTGCTGGAGTTATCACGTGGAAGGAGCGACGTGGGCACCCACAGCAGGATGGGTCTGATGGAAGAGCTGCTGCTGGTACAGCAAAACCAAAGCCTTAGCAGTTTACTCACACAACTTGGCCCACTGATATTATTATAAGATTATAAAGTTTATAAAAACAAAGACAGGTCTGTTTTTCTGTCGCTTTAGTCAAACAGCATCACATCCCTCACCTGCAGAGCCAGCCAGACCCACAGACCAGGGAGCTGCTGTTCACCCAAGGCCAAGTGAGAGACACCACTCTAGTCATTCTACAAGGAAGTATTTGCTCCTGGCATTGGAAGAGCTCTACAAAAACAAGGCAAACCCAACCCAACTCCTCGTGCCTACCTAGGACTTGCTTTCTTAGCGTTACCCACCTCAGTCCTGGTGTTTCTGACCTTCACCACACAAGAAACCTGCAACATTGACTGCAGCCAACAGCTCCCACCACAGGAACAGCCACCCCCACCTAGGTGGGCAGCTCATATAGAGACAGTCCCATCAGCTCAGCAACAAGCTCCAGGTGGGAGACTTCAGGCTAAGCACCAACAGCCCTCAGCTGCTTTTGGTTTTGGTCTTGGTCTCGTCTTTAACAACACTCACCCTTACAGCTCTTCCAAAGAAAACCAGCATCTGAGCTAACCTAGCCCCAGCAGGAGGATCCACAGAGAGAAGAGAACACCAGAAGTGAGGGCAGGTTTTGTGCTCTCCCGTCCACACAACGGGACAGGGGAGCTGCCAGGGAGGCTTCACACGCTGCTCAGCCCCTACCTCTCGCCTTGCATCAGCTGCCGGCTCCAGGACACTTGCAAACAACTGGGAATCAGGAAAATACAGGGGATGGGCAGGGCAACCAAGGGCCTTTTCCAGCTCCGGCACCCAACAGAAAGACTGAGGCCTTCAAAATAAAACAACGAATTTTGGGAATTCTGAGCTGCTTCAATGCTGCATTCAGCGGGCAGCTCTTTTTCTGCGTTCTTGGATTTGGCAAAGTTGCAACTAGCGGGGAAGGAAAAAAACAACGTGTGACTCTTGAGTGGGTGTTTTCAAACAGAATCTTGTTGGGGGAAAATAAGCCTCCTTGGGCTGCTTTGTTTTCCCATGAAGCTGGAAATAACGCTGCTGTCAGCGAGAATAAGAGCCCCGCTCTGCTTCGGCCTCACCGACAGGGAGTTGACCCAGGTCCTGCTGCGTCGAGAGCGGTGCCCCCATGGCTGGCAATGCTGTGGTGTCCCTACCTGAAAGGGTTAAAGAAATGCATGAGTATAAAAATACATATATATGAGTTATATATATGTATATATAAAAATATACATATATATATATATATAGGAGCCCTATAGCATAGGTTGAGGTTAATGCTCTGGAGAGCGTGCAAGGACGAGCAGGCAGCTGCTGAGCCGGGTGCTTGGGCTTTGCTCCCGGGCACTGCGGGACCACAGGGATTTTCCCACCGCGATCACGGAAATGAGGAGCTGTCCTTTGAAACCTAAAGCTCCATCTCCGACACATTCACTCAGCAGGATCACTGTGGCTTCCAGCCAAGGGTACGCATTGGGCTGGACAACCTGCGGCGGAGATGGGAGCCCCGGCCAGGGAGCAGCGCCCGGCTCTCTGGGGAGCGGGATTAGCAATAGCCAATAGCTCCATGATAGCGCTATAACAGCTCTGCAATAGCTTTATAATAGCGTTATAATAGCTCTAGAATAGTGCGATGGCTGGAGCTGCCCCTGTGCTCCTCCGAGCCGTCCGCTTGCAGCACTGGGCAGCCATAGGCCGGCATTCCCGAGGCTCCGACTAGCCCTGGACAGCTCCAGCCTGTCCCGAGGTGCTCCGGGCTGTTCGGTGTTCCCGTCCTGCCCAGCTCCTCTCCCAGCAGAGCAGGGAATCCGGGTAACCCAGCGTGTCACTGTGCCCCCCAAATCTGGTGTCGGTGCCGTGCGGGCAGGTCCCACAGGGGGGAGCCTCGCCACCAGCGAGCGGGACCACCACTGCCCAGACACGGTCCCCTGCGCCTGCCCGGCCACCGCTCCGCTCAATTAGCCCTTGGGAAAGAACAGCACCCAAATGCAGTTGTGTTTGTGTCTGAAGACGCTCCTAAAACTACCCAGCTGGGTTATTTAACCTTGTTTTCTGTGCACCGAGCATCAGGCTGCTGCTATGGACCAAAGCGGGAGCGAATGGAGAGGACTCAGCGTGGGAATCAGTGCAGGGCAAAGCCAGGTCCAGCTCCACCTCCATCTCCAGTGAGCGTTTGCTCATCAATACACATTCGTCCTTGCTCCAGGAAGCTAAAGTTCAGAAGACTAAAAATAAATTAAATATATATTTTTTTTATATATACATATCTATACACACACACACACGGAGCCACTGGCCTCGCGCGGGGCCGAGGGGAGATCCCCATGACCGGACGCAGCAACCACCGCCGGCCCCCGTGTCCCTGCCCAGGGGGGCCCCTCTCTAATGACCCAGGTGGGTTTTTATTGTAACGCGGGCGGCAATCCAGGATTTGACGCTCGGGCTCCGAATGTGTCACCTGCCCGGGGCAATTTAGCAAAGGGGCCGCGTTTCACCATGCCTTTGTTTTCCGCCTTGTTCTCCCTGGGTCCCTGCGCCCACTGCAGCCCCACATGTGTCACGAGTGCGCCGGCCTCAGCCGGCCTGGCACACGCTTTGAGCTGCAGACCATGTTTGCTCCGTACAAACGTCCGAGTGTTTGGCGGGCATGTGGAGTGGCTGCTCCTCGCTGCAGGAGGGATTCGTGCAGCCTCCCCAAACTCACTTGCCTTGTGTCTGATCCTGAGTGCATCTCGCGTTGCCCTTAGGGAGCGTATCCCAACGTGCAGGGGGTTCATGGAGCGTGAGGCTCTGTGTGCTCGTAGAGGTGACCTCAGGCGGGCACCCTGTTGTGTTTTAGCAGCACCCTACAAATTGCATGCAAAGCCATGCAAATGCCTGCTCATTGCAGTCACTCTTTGCTCACCCCAAACCGAGCTGGTTTCTAAGCCACGAGCTGGTCAAGGAATCCACTCTGGCTTCTCATCCCGGCTCTGCCGCAACCCTGGCCCAGTCAGATATCACCCACACCAACAAGCATCCCGTGGGAAGCAAGACACCGAAAGCAGCTGCAAAAGAGCCCAGCGCAGGGATGAGATCCACAGGGACACAGCCAGAACCCGAAACGATGCGCTTGCATGTGGAGAGCGTGCAGTCCCCATCCCTCCGCTCTCCGTGCCAGGACGCTCCTGCTCCCGGGAGCTGCCTCCGACAGCTCTCCCGAGCCCGACCTGCTCAGGAGCCAGGGACAAAAGCGCTGACCGCAGGGTCCTGCAGCGCCGGCAGCAACGCGCCCGCTCGGGGGGCGTCTGCACCCAGGGCTTTTGCTCCCGCTGCTGCTTCAGTGCTCGGCTGCAAGCAGCCTTTGGCAGCATTGCCATAGCGGCTCCACGCGCCCTTTCTGCTGTGTTGAAAAACAGCCGGCGGGTTTTCCCAGCCGCGCGCAGGGGAAACCACACGGGGATGTTTCATCTGACAGAGTCCTGTGGCATCGTGGCCCATCAGGGTATTGGCCATAAGCACCTCAGGCGGCTTTCCCAGGCTTGCTCGGGTAAGGATGCTCCTGCTGGGACTGTGTGTGTGGGGAGAAACCGCTGTTCTTACTGGGTGGCTCCCCAGTGAGGGCACCGGAGCCTCCCCGCACTCCCGCGATGCGCGTGCTGCAACCAGGCTGGAAATGCAAGATACCCATCGCAAGGAGGAGACAGCAGGGGTGGAAAACAAATAAATAAGTAAACAAACAAATAAATAAAGGGATCAACTGCCCTTAAGCGAACCTCTGAGAATGGGTAAGGCCCAGGAGGTGTGTGTAGCCCAGGGGGCTTGCAGCCCGCTGGCGGGCAGGGCCGCGGGCCGGGCGCCGCCGGGGCACTTTGCGCTCCGGCGGGAGCATCCCGGTGACACCGGGCGCTGCCTTTTGAAGTGCGCGCGAGGCGTCGCCTCCTCGCCCATTGGAGCAGCGGCTCTTGGGCCGCATTTAGTCATTGGGCAGCAAACGAGCGGCGGGGGGGATGCGACTGCTGGTCCAGCTCGCCTTATAAATATCGGGCGGCAGGTTCCCGGGCTCACCTTGGGCAGGCGCCCGCCTTGCCAGCCATGGAGGCAAACACCTCCCTGCTCCTCTCCATCGCCTGGATCTGCTGGGCCGCGCTTGAGACAGCCGCGTGGTAGGAGATGCCACCTTGGGCTCTTTTTCTTTTTTTTTTTTTTTTTTAAGTCACATATATATTTTTTTAGGGATGCTCTTTAGCCATCACCGGATTAAGCAATCCATTCAACCCATTTTCTTTTCTACCTTTCAGGTCCGTGAATAATTTTCTGATGACAGGACCTAAGGTAATTCGCGCAGGGCCTGTTTGATGTGCAAGTAGAGCAGTGTCGCTTTGCCAACGGGGAAAACACTCCTAAAACACTCCTTACACAAGGAGCCAGGGTTCCCAAAGTGTCCTGGCTCTGCATCCCGTTGAGTAACGGGGAGAAGTGATTGCTGCCCTTTGGGCGCCGGCTCTGGCGGGCGGTTTGGAGGAGGCGCGGGTTGTACAGGCTGCTGTTCCCCGTGCCAGGCCTACCTGACCTACTCGAGCAGCGTGGCGGCGGGCGCGCAGAGCGGCATCGAGGAGTGCAAGTTCCAGTTCGGCTGGGAGCGCTGGAACTGCCCCGAGAGCGCCCTGCAGCTCTCCACCCACAACCGGCTCCGCAGCGGTAAGTGCCCTCCCCAAAACCTCAACAGCTTCCCCCCAAAAGGCTGTTTGCCCCAGCTGTATTAGCTGGTCACAAGCGGTGATGTTTTCCTGCGAATAGTGTCGTCTTTCTGTCCCTGTAGATGTGCTAACCTCGCGCTCGGTGCTTTGCTCTGCGCTCGCTCCAGCCACTTCTCAATGCAGAATTGAACGGAGGGGATCAATAGAGACACCAGAGCTTGTCAGGGAGCACGAGAACAGGAAAGATGACAGGAAAAGAAGAAACTGTCCTAAGAAAACTGTGGATATAAACCATAAACTGTCCTCATAAAAAAACTGTGGATATATTTGAACACTACCTAGTTGAACAAGCTAACCTTGTTAGCTTGCAATAGCTTGTTAGCTTATTGTTAACAACAATAAACCTCCCTCCCCATCCCCAGAGCAGCATCTCTACTCACATCTGCTGCCAACAGGTTGGAGCCCCAAAAAAAGCTAAAATAAAAGTGTGAGTCTAGGCAGCCATTAGCACAGGGGGTCCCAGTGCCCGAAGCAAGATCAAACCTGAGATGAAAGCTGGAGCGGGGCACAGCCCCTGAGCGGGGAACGGGGGAAGCCGAGCGCCAGGCGAAGGCAGCGACAGCGCTGGCAAGAGCAGGACGGGGCATCGCTGCCAAGAGCCCCGTGCCATGTGCGGACACCTGGATAACACAGCGCCAAGTTGCTGAAGCTTTCCAGGCTTAGGCCTCGGCAGGCACAAGTGCTCTGCAGCTTATGGAGCTTTTAATTTCTGCAGCGCTTTATCTTTTGCACAAATGGCTGCATGTATGTATTTTTCTCCCTCCTTTTTCTGCATTGAACTAAAGAGTTCGCAGGAGAGCTTCTTTCCTGATAAAACCGGAGGGATGTCACGCTTGCTTCACTTGACAGCTCCTTTTTGCCCCTCTCCTGCTAGCTACCAGGGAGACGTCCTTCGTGCACGCCATCAGCTCGGCCGGCGTCATGTACACACTCACCAGGAACTGCAGCCTGGGCGACTTTGAGAGCTGCGGCTGCGACGACTCCAGGAACGGCCGCGTCGGTGAGGCGGGATGCAGCGCGGGGACCCCCCCGCAAGCGCCCGGGCACAGCTGGACCCCTGTGTCCAAAGCTGCTCCGGCTGCTGGCGGTTCGAAGAGCGCGTGGGTTTTGCAGGTGGCCGAGGCTGGGTCTGGGGAGGCTGCAGCGACAACGTGGAGTTCGGCGAGAGGATCTCCAAGCTCTTCGTGGACGCTCTGGAGACGGGGCACGACACGCGCGCCCTCATTAACCTGCACAACAATGAGGTCGGGAGACTGGTGAGTCAAATATTAAGGAAAAGTTATCGGCCCTCTTGAAGGTGTAGCCAGACACAATCAAATACCTTTGGGTTTTGTTCTTCATCCCTCTATGCCAATCTGCACTGCTTGCAGGGGAGGATAAATAGTCAAAAATCTAACCTTAAATCTGCCCCCACAAGCTGCATTCCTGCTTGCAGCTTCTGCAGCCTGGTGCAACACAGGTACCTGCTAACCCAGGCAATTTATTCAGAGCCATATGGTCTATACTGCCTCGCTTTCTTGCAATAAGCATTTCCGAGCCGTTTGGCAGGGGGAAAAGCCCACACGAGCGAGATGCCCGCAGCCGGCTCCCGCTTGCCCCCGCTCCCTGCGGGGCCGCACCAGCTCCCGGCGTCTTGCCAAAAACCCTCCTCGTCTGTAAAAACAAGGAGGGCATCACTTTACATGCCTATCTCGTAGGGCGTGCCGGGGCTTAATCTCGCAGAGATACCAGTGATTGGGACCTTATAAATACCAGAGAGCGAGAGATGGGTAGATAATATCTGTGAAGTGCTGCGCCTGGAGGAGATGCATAAAGCTTGAGTATGATTATCCCGCCGCGCTGCTTCACACGTTTTGAATGAAATCTGTGTGAAGGACGGCGGGTTGATATGCCAATGATCCAGGTGACCTGCAGCCCAGACAGCACAAAGAGGACACGACCTGCGCTGGAAAAGCATCGGGATGGAGACCAGAGCTGGTGCCCACTTGGTAACTGGCAAGGATGCAAGATCTTTGCCAGAACCTGAATGAGCAGCAGCTGTTTGTGTCTTGGCACGACCTGAAGTCACATCCAGCAGGAGCCACATTTGCCTCAAAAGCAGAAATTCCTCTTGGCCTGTGTCTGAGATTTAGGTGCCGATAACTCCGTAACTTTTCTCCCTGTTCCCCCCAAGGCGGTGAAGGCGACCATGAAGAGGGCCTGCAAGTGCCACGGCGTGTCAGGCAGCTGCAGCATCCAGACGTGCTGGCTCCAGCTCGCCGACTTTCGGGAGATCGGGAACTACCTGAAGCTGAAGTACGACCAGGCCCACAAGCTGGAGATGGACAAGCGGCGGATGCGAGCAGGCAACAGCGCCGAGAGCCGCGGGGCCACGGCCGAGGCCTTCAGCAACGTGCACGCCACCGAGCTCGTCTTCCTGGAGGACTCCCCCGACTACTGCACCAGGAACGCCAGCCTGGGCCACCACGGCACCGAGGGCCGCGAGTGCCTGCAGACGGGCAAGAACCTCTCGCAGTGGGAGAAGAGGAGCTGCCGGCGGCTCTGCACCGAGTGCGGCCTCAAGGTGGAGGAGCGGCGGGCCGAGATGGTGGCCAGCTGCAACTGCAAGTTCCACTGGTGCTGCACGGTGCGCTGCGAGCAGTGCCAGCAGCTCGTGGCCAAGCACTTCTGCTCGCGCCGCGACGCCCACGCCGCCGCCAACCACACCAAGCGCAGGAGCAAGGGCCACAAGAGATAGGCGGCCGCCCGCCCGCAGCGCCGGGGTCTGTCCTGCCAGCTGCCCGCGCCGGCGGCCATGGCGGCGGGGCGGGAGGGAGGAGGCAGCGGCCATGACACCGGGGCCGCGTCAACGCTGAGGCGCCAGCCAAGGCGCCGAGGCACCGGGATCTCTCCCACATCCACGCGTTAAGTTCTTAACGCTTCCTTCACCCTTCCAGGGAGTGTGGGTCCCACACAGCCCGTGCGCGCCATGCCAGCAACGCGGCCCCGTCGGAGCTGCCGCATGGGGCAGGGTCCGGCCCCGCGCGCTCCGCGTGCCGCCTGTAAATATTCCCAGCGGAAGGAAAAGCTCATGCACTTTCTGACACGAGAAGGGTCTTTGCGGTGGTTTGCATTAGTACAACAGCAGGGTTTCGGGTTTTCCCTCCTTTCCGAGGGTGTTGGTGGGGTTACAGACAGTATTGAGAGATTTTGTACAGTATTTTTATAATTTTCCTCTCTTTTTTTAAATGTTCTATGCCTTGGTACCAGAGCCCCTCCCTATAAAGGACAGTAGTTTACTGCCTTTGTCCCAAATGAAGTTAGGTCACTTATAATTCCTGTACTTCTAAAACACCAGCAGAGGATAACGCAGGGTTCTTCATGCACAGTAACCGGTTGTCGGTTAATCGGTTGTCATTAAGTTATCGCTCAGTAATCCATTTTCTCTCTCTATTTTGATGCTATGCCTAAAGATTTTGATTTTGCACCATATTTTGCAATAAAAACAAAAGAACTCAATGAAAATAACTGGCTTGCAGAATTCCTGCTGGAAGAACTTCCAGCGTAAAAAATGTCCTGTTCCTGGGTAAGACCCAGCACTTCCCTAAGGGGAACAAACCCAAGAGCTCTGCGTGGTGGTGGGTGCAGCACGTTGGTGCTGTGGCACTTGGCATCCCCATCGCTCCTCACGTAAAGCACTCTTCATTCCCAACAGGCCCAAGGCTTTTTGCTTGGTGCTACCCACTAGTATTTGTTTGCAACCCACCCAAACGCATCCTGAACTGGAAATACTGATGAAAAACGGCAAAAAGAAAATCCCTCTCTTGCATTTAAAGGCCTGCTGGCCCGCTCACCTGCCCGAGCACACGTTCCACTGGTCTGGGCCTCGTCAGCTGCCCTGTCCTGTAGCCTCATGTCCTTCAGGACAGGTTATTTCAGCAGGCCACGTCACAAACAGGTATCTAAATGGGCTCGCTGCATGCACGCACAGGGGCAATAAAGTGACTGGTGACTGCGGGAGAACGGGGCTGTGTGGAGCACAGCTGCACACAGAGCACAGGGCCAAAGCTCTCGCTTGTCTCTGCAGCATTTTCCAGGCTAATATCCCTGCATAAAATGGAATATAACAAGTTTGCACTTGCTGCATCACTGCAGTTGCTGCTGCACAGCAGACCCAAGACAGCTCCGTGCAGAGTGGATGCACCGGAGCAGAGACCGAGACGGCTCCCACAGCCTCAGTTAGGAGCTCGCCAAGCCTGCACTTGCATCCACTTCATTGCATTTAAGTGCTTATGAGGATCAGCTCTTCCTTGAATTTGTCCAGTTGCTTTCTCAAATCCATTAGGTTTCTGGCATCCAGACTCCTTAAGGGCATGAGCAATCTTATGCAAAATAAATAAATTAATTAATAAATAAATAAAACAAGGACGTGAATGCAAATTGAAGCAAATACGGGAGAAAGTTAAGTGCCATCCCATGATAAACAGAGACTGGAAATTTGTATAGCTTGCAGAGATAACACCAAGGTCTGAGGAAATACCACAGACCACTCTGATCCTTAGGGCTGCACCTTGACGGCGATGCCGCAGCCCTGCGGATCCTGCTCTCCCTCCCCTTGTTGCTTGGATACAAGAGGCATCCATTCTCCCTATGCCGCCTGCAAAACAATAGAAACTTGGGATCATCCCAATCCATCACTGCTCCGTCGGGAGCTGCTGCACCCCCGAGTGCTATTCCTCATGTTCCCAAATAACGGCACGTGCACGGGGCAGCACGGAGCAGCGGAGCGCGAGGCTGCCCGCGGGACACGAGCTGCAGGGCTCAAAGTGGTTTGCGGGCAGTTTTACTTCAGGAAATTTTGTATGCCAATTTTCAAATAAATAATGACATACCTTGCAAAGAAAGGCTCTCATCTGCTGGTTTGCAAAGGCTCCTCCAGCTGCAGACAGGGAGGAGCGTTCAAAGAGCCTGATGGGGTCTCTAAACCTGAATATTTACTTGTGATTAGCTGAAGTCTACTCGAATTTGGGACACTAATCCCAACCACCTGTAAATCATTTCATGCTTGCTGTAAAGCATAAATGGGACTTAAAACACCCTCAGGAGGATGCTGACTGCTCTCCAAGAACGGCAGTGGTTCCAATTACAACAAAAAAAAAATAAAAAATCTGAATCCTGAACTCATGAACGACATGAAATAAAAGCCCAACGCCTGCTCCTCAAGGGCTGCCCTTGCAGCGTGGGCAAAGGGCTGCTGGGGAAGGCAGAGGAGCTGCGCTGGGCACCTCAGAAAGGGGCTGGGAGCACCCGTGAGTGTCCGGGGCCTGAGCAGCTTGGACAGTCCCAGAGTGGCACTGTTAAATTTGGTCCGATGTTATCAGACGGCCTGTTCACATGGGGTATGTATCTCCACGGCAAGAGCAGCGTATTCCATAAGCTCTGTGGCAGGAGCTGGATTAGCCCCACATCACGGCTCTCTCTATGCTCACTTATCACCACCTTTCTAGCGGATACCCTATTTGATTTTCACGGCAATAACCAGGGCTGAGCCAGGAAGCTTTGCTGGCTCTCTGGATTTAATCCAGGAAAACTCCCACCCATTCCACATGTTAGCTTGTGCTCCCTGCATCCCATCCTGCTGGCCACAGTGGCACAGATTGCACATGGGACTCCAGGCACCTTGAGGGATCCTTTCCTTCCCAACGGGACCACCAGGGCTCTCCTTGGAAAGCAAAGCAGTGCTTCACCAGCAGCCCCATGTTCACCAAACCCGGCCTCCCTTGGGTTGTTAAACCTTTTGCCTTGTGGATTACCTTTAATTCACGCTGGCAGCGCCCTTTCAGGGATTATCATTCTGTACGAGATGTTTGTGCTGTATCCTCCCCCTGTATTAAAGTGTCAGGAATATATCCCCGGGCTATCCATCTTCAGCACTTCCGCCTGGGCTTGGCGATTCTCCGACATGAATATTATGGCTCTCAGTGTGGCGAGTCCCCATCACTCACGCTGACAAGTGTTAGCATCTCCCCTCTGGAGCGGGGCGAGCGACCTTTTCATATGCAGCGCAGATCCCCGGTCACGCTGCATCTGCTGCCGTGAAACCAGCGAGCGCCAGCAATTCCCTCAAGCCTTAGAAAACAAGTCGCAGGTCCTTTTCGACTTGCAAAACCAGCCCCTTAGCATGACAAAGTTAAAGGGCCTTAATCAGCCCCTGCTACCTCCAGCTCCGCCGGGGAGGATGGAGGTGCAAGGCCTTCCGTGGGATTTGTTGGAGGGGATTTGGGGGGATTGGGGATGCTTGGCTTGCCTGAGTGTGTAGGAAACATTTTCAGGACAAGTTAGGAACTTGGAAACTCAGCTCCAACCTGAAGTTATGTCTTTTAGTTGAGGTGCTTAAAGTTAGATCCCTAAACCCCAACAGATTCTCAAGGCTCCCAAGCACGGATAGTTCCCAGACTGAGTGTAAAAACTCCACTTAATCCAAGCCTTGGAGAGAAGCGGGAGGAGAAAGCAGCCCTGGAAATCCCTCCACCTTGGTCCTTTAGGCTATGCTGCAAGGAGGACGCTCTAGCCCATCTTCCTTGTCAAAATGGGAATCGATTGAACCGCATGACAGTTCAGGCTAAATCTATCCTACAAAATTCACCGTGTTACTCTGGATCTTTGGCTACAGGGGATCTAGGCTTTTTGCCCTCTCCTGTTGCTCAGAGCAGCCTTGCTACCTTCTCCCAAGCTCTGCGCAGTGGCTTCTAGCCAGCCCAGCACCGCGAAACTTGTTAACACCTTTTCAGCTCAGTCTTATTAAAGTCGACGCAATTAACAGCTTCACCATTTACAAAACAAATCCTCTCTGCAGCACCTGAGAAAAAGAGCAGCAAGTGTTTCCCAAACATTTCCCAGCTGGGAAGAAACCCCACAGCAGCTGCCTGCTACGAGGTGTTTCATCTGCCCTCTGTGCGCATCCGTGCGGGCAGATCCACACTTTGGAAATTCACAGTGCACTTTCATCAAGGAGGCCCCACCAGTGAGCATGGGGGCATGCTGGAAAAGTTTGCAATCCAGGAGATATTCCAAGTGGGAACTCGCTCACCTGCAGTCCATGTCCACTCCTGGTGTTGGTGGTGGACACACAAGACTACACCCCGGAGCCTTTTGGTTAATGCAGGTGGTTCCACACCAGAGATGTCTATACAGGCACCTGGTGATGAGTGGGGAGGTAACGCCCCGCTGCTTTGCCCTCAGTGGAGCAATGCATGAGCTTTATTTTTTTCCCTTTTTCCAGTTCCCTCCTAGGATGTGTCCCATAATCCCTGCTTTGAAAATCAGGTCCCTAGCTTACTATGCAGTACCTGCCCGCTCATCCAAACAAGCCTCAAAATGAGCAATTTCATGGAAGATTGATGGAATTGTCAAGCAGTGAAGTGTAACTTGCAAAGCAGTTTTGAAATTACTCCCTTCTCCTCTCCCACTCACTCCTCTTTCCTCCACACACACACACACAGGGCCTTCCTTGTGGCCCCTAATTTCCAACCAAGAAAGGTGACACATTCCCTAAGTCAAGGAGCCTGTGGTATGATTGGGATGCGGAGTTGAGATCTGTGGGGCACTACTGATGCTCCCCAGCGAAATCTAAATTTTCCAGCCAACAGGTGCTGAACAGCCTCACTCCAGAGCATCCCCAGTCAAAGTGACTCAATCTAGAATGGACAGGGTTTAGAAGAAGCTCTGTTTCATCTCCTGGGGCCACAACTCATCTCTTCCAGCGACTCTGAATTGCACAGAGGGAAGAAGGAGCTGGTAGTAACTGCAGGTGCAGGAATGAGAACCTAGGAAATCTTGAGCTTGTGCAAGGAGGAGGGGAGAAGAGCAGCAACAGGGTGGGATAGGGAATGTAGGCCAAGTCTAAATCTGCAGTAGAAAGGGAATGTAGAAGGTAAAGGTGGGAAAAAAAAAGTGATGGGAAAAAGAGAAGGGAATCTGGGGTGCTAGTTTAGATTTCCTTCTCTTCCTATTTTTACGTTTTCTTCAATATCCCCACACAACATAAATCAAAGCCACTTGTGGGCACATTCAGGGGAGAATAGCTCATCGGGGGACATACGAGCACAGTGCCTGGACAATATACGGCCCTTAATTTCCTCCTGTGGCGCTTTCAGTAGCTCATGGTATGCCATAAAAGATGATAATGACCAGGTCGGTACAGAGACTGTAAAACAGTGGGAAGAGCTGCAAATGGAAACCTCATTCGGGCTTAAACTCGGGCCATGCGGGAGCGAGTTTGCCGGTTGCAGCCTCTTCTGCGCGTCCCACCACAGAGCCCGGCTGCCCGTGCCCAGCTGTGACAGCCAGCGGGACCTGGAACATTCTCAGAATGGCTGAGGTTGGACAGGACCTCTAGAGATCATCCAGTCCAACCCTGCTCCAGCAGGGACACCCAGAGCACGGGGCACAGGGCGGCATCCAGGCAGGTTTGGAAGATCTCCAGAGAAGG
>JAVCKT010011955.1:0-24710 GCA_032273925.1 Rhynchotus rufescens | reverse complement strand
GCTTGGATGCAGCCCTGTGCCACATGCTCTAGGTGACCCTGCATGTGCAGGAGGGTTGGACTAGATGACCTCTGAGGTCCCTTCCAACCTTGGGCATTCTATGATTCTATGATCTCTCCCATCCAAATATGCTGCATATTCAAAACTCTCATGCTGCCTCCATCTTGTGCACCAAAATATAGACTTGCTACCCTTTCCAAATAGGCTCATTGATAACAATCTCCATCCTTTTGTGGTCGATTTTATTCATTCCAGCTGTACCAGAAAGATTTTACAGCCTATCACCAAGCAGGGTCACCAAGCAGGGTCAGCACGTTGCACAGGATTGCTCCAGAAAGGTTTTGAATACCTCCAGAGAAGGAGACTGTACAACCTCTCTGGGCAGCATGTTCCAGTGCTCTGTCCCCCACAGTTTTTCCTCAAATTCAGGTAGAACTTTCTGTATTTCAGTTTGTGACTATTACTTGGTATTCTTTCGCTACCACCATTGAAAAAAGTCTGGCCCCATCTTCTTGACATCCTCCCTTAAGATATTTCCACACATTGATAAGATCCCTCTCAGCCTTCTCTAAGCTAAACAGACCTGCTTCTCTCACAGCCTTTCCTCACAGGGGAGATGCTATGTCCCCTGATCCTCTTCCTAGAGGAGTCACTACCCCGGCTTTCTCCAGTACTTCCACCAAAACAAATTTGGGACTACCAAACTGGACCTAGTTCAGATGCAGCCTCACCAGTACAGGGGAAGGATCAGGTGATGCCCTCAGCCTGCTGACAGAAGTCTTCTTAATGCAAGCCAGCATACTAGTGGCCTTCTTGGCCACAAGGGTACTGTGTTCCTGTCTCTCAGTTCCACTGTCTTCTTCCATAGCCAGGCCCACCAGACTTCTTGTCCCAAAGTGCTCAACAAAACAAGGTTGTTACTGAAAATACAGAAAACTCAAGCTTTCTGACTAACAAATAGCAAGACTGTAAGTAATGGCTCTTTCCAGTGGAGATGTTGTGTAACTTTAGTATCAGGTGATGCTACCAAGTTGACCACAAACATTCACACATTCAGTGTGTGTATGTGTAAGCGCACACAGGTGCACACGTAAAAACAAATATGCTACTGTATATATGCAAATGTTTCTTTTGGACTCCATTTAGTAGAATAGGCTTTATCTGTCCAGAAACATGCAGCTGCCACTTGCACAGGGTTTGTTGATACACCAGAGTTCTTTGGCACCGCTCCACTGATGCAGAGAATAACAAATGAAGCTTAGATTGTTGTAAAGGAGCTTTCCATTAGCTGAGATGCACCAAACACAAAGCTCATGTACCAGCAGACACAGCGTTATCTTTATTTTCAGACATTTACTATCCTGATCAAGCTGTCCTTTAATTTCCCCTGAATTATGCTTATGTAAATGGTCTCTAGATTTTAGATGATGAGACAGATTTACAGAGGGATTTTTCACTTTGGAGGACAAGTCTCCTTGGAACACTCCTAGGTGAAATTATCCTGCTCAACAAAGAAGTATGAAGCACTTTCAAATTAATATTTTCTTTTTTAAGAAAATAACTTTTGTTCTGACAATTCCTTGCAGGAATTAACAGCAAACTCAGAACAGTTGGGTATGGAAGCCCTGAAGATATGCAGTGTTAAACTAAGTTTGGAGTCTGAACGATGACCCAAGTCTTCACCTACATCATGAAAACTGTGGAACGTAAAATGGATATCTAAATGAAATCTTTAAAGCTATTGATTTTGAAGAATACAGAGCCTTTGATTTATTAGCAATTTGAAGGCATGTTTGGTAAGGAGAGATGAAGCCCAAGTTATTATTTTATTCAGTCTTTATTAATATCTCTTGTATAAACTCTTTTGAGATTATTAAAGTTTTAAAATAAGTATATACCAGAAAATTAAAAATATTTATTTTTTGTCCTTTAAAATGTTTAGAACTCGGAATGCTGAGAACAATTATTTGATTTATATCTCTCTAGCTTATGAAGTTTGAAGTGATGTTCTATTTAAAGACAGAAAATATGATTTAAATGAATTGATTGAAATGCAAATTAGCATATTCTGTTTTATTATTGTTTCTTGCAGTTGGATGAACCCTTATCTTTGAGTCACTGTAAATCAAAACTAATTCTGAAGTTGTTAGTTGGGTTACATTGTATAATGAGACAATGAACAGAATCCAGCCACTTTAAGGCAACTGTATTATTAATGAGTCATACCATGAAGCATCTTGTTTTTCTTACAATATCTTGTTCTCAGTAAAATCCACTGCATTGATTATACATATAATAGTATATATAATAATATACTATTGTTTGTTGGTTACCCTAGAGTTTCAAAATCAATAGTGAGTCAGTTGGATTGATTTAGATGGTATCAGTTAATTCTAAAAGTTAAACCAACAAAAGCTCAGGAAGCTAAATGCTGTAGACATGTACTTTGAGCAAAAAAAACATAACAATGCACACTTCTATCCGTATCTTCATATTAAATCATAACTATTCAGAGACTTATGAAATGTGTATCTCAAACACTTATCAAATGTCTACAGAAAACGACAATTAAAAAAAAAAGTTAAGAAAATGGAAGTTGAAAGTTAAAACTAATTCATTCTAAGTGTGTATCATACAGATAACTGAAGGGGATATATTAGTGTTTGTAACAATTTAGTTCTCTATTGTACATATTTAAACTCCTCTCTTCATTTTCATTAAGCTAAGTGCTGTGCAAACTAACTGAAAGACATTTGATAGCATTTCTAAATGTGACTGAAACTTAACCTACAGTGTAGTTTTACAACAAAACTTTGTCCCTGACATTTTTGTTTTCGTTGAGCACCAGGATTTCTGCCCAAAACATCCTACCATGAAATAAAAGCTACAGGGCTGGAAAGGCTAGCTCTGTAGGTGGTGTGTGATCTGTGGTGGTTTCTGGTCTGAGCAGCCAGCTTTGTGAAAATTGCAGGCTGATAGTGCTGCTAAACCATGGCTTATACTCATTAAACAGCTTCCCAGGAACTGAAAGTCTGGAGCAGGAAGCACTTCAGTTTTGCCTGGGTTGGCAGCAACTGAGGCTTTGTGCTGTTCAGCCTAAAATCTATCTCCATCCAAATATTTTTCAGGCCTTTCAGGGTCAATACCCACTGTTGAAAAGCATTATTCAGAGCAGCAAGGCTTAGAGCAATTTAAGAAACTGCATGAAATTTGACATTCTTGACCATTTTGGAGCAACTACTGTGCCACTTCTTAAAATATTAGACAGACTCCAAAATCCTAGATGCAGTGAAACAGAAACTTAAATTAAAAAAAATAATGGGGCGAGAGAGCTGGGGGGAGGGAAAAAGTTACTTATTCTTCTGCAGTACTTCTTAGTGGCACTTGGGGCTGAATCAGATACTCTCTGAAGGTAGTCTTTTACTCAATCTTTTACCTAAAAACAACATATGAAGATGTCATGAGAAATACCTCAATAAAAAAAAATCTTCTTCATGAATAGATACAGTTCCCCAACACCAATGTAAACTTTAAGCATCAATTGTAAAGCAATTAGGAAGAGTTTTTCTGCTGAAAACAGATTTACCCATATGAGGGCCTTTACCAGAGGGGCTGAGGACTTCTCTCTTCAGCTCCAGGGCAGTCATCATTGATTGTTCCCATGCACAGTCAGACCCTTTCAGAAGGAGTGATTCAGAGATCCCCTTCCAATACTATTCCCTCCTCTAAGATCAAAATTAGAAGCGTGGGGGTAAAACACATCAATCTGACTGACTGATTGTATTGTAGAAAGCTGAGCTGCCAATTAATTCCAAACATACGTGGAATTAAAAACATAGTGGTCTGAAGATGGACATTCTGTTTGTAGGCATAGAGCACCTATGCTTTTACATCTAGCCACAAGAGCTGTTTTGGAAAATGATTTCTGGATACTCTAAATCTTATGGAAAGGGTTTGTTTCTTTAATTGCTTCATTCCCATTTGGAAATAGCCTACACTAAACTAAATAGCTTTGGCATCTCTAAAAAACTTACTAAGGAGCTCTATAAAATGCATGATGTGTATTTAAAAATGGCAATATGGGAGAATATGTGGAAGTTATAAATCTATCCAAGTTTCAGCAGCCAAGAACATTGTTGCTAGCTAAATACAGAGCAAATGCCAGCTTTAAATGCCAGTTTTACCTCATGAAAATCAAGACTTCTTCAAATCATGCTATTACCTTATTAATTCCAGAGATATTCTCTTAAGAATAAAGATGCAAAGTGAAGAAATCTCATATGTGGGTCACTATTTGCTTGCAACTGTTAGTCAAACAAAAATGCTGTTTTTCATACATAGTGTTGAATTTGAACAAATATATCGATCATAGGAATGCAGTGTAACCAGAATAATATGCTGATTTCCCCTGTGGAGAGGAGTTAGCTAGTACTGCGGAATTTCTCCTCTTAGTGTAAAGACAAGACAAATCTTTTCTTGGCAGCAAGACGGTGAACCGTCAGTGAATCCATTACTCAAGGAGATTACTTGGATTCAGAGAAGTCCCAAAAGGAGCTGTGTGACTTCAAGGCATAAGCTTGCGGTTTCACAGCTGTAAGACAAAAGCTGATACTGGTGAGCCCCCACAGGCAGCATTTAAGGTATTTATTTGTTTAACGGCTATATAGTAACACGTCCCTTCTCTTAAAACAAGTATCATATTCAATCAATGTGAGCATGAATGGCCTACTAAAACACTGCATGGCACATGGAGAACTAAGCAAGGTTATCTCAACAGAGATGTCAAAAGGTCACAGATAAAAAATCGGATTTGTGAAATGGAGTTCAAATCATACAGGCAATATTATGTTTCTTTTTTGCTATCATAATAATCCCTTTCTATGACCAAGCACTTTGTTTCTGTTTGTTTTTACTCTAGGATTTTCCTTTTCTAACCCCACCCTCTTTATTCTGCTCTCCTAGTGTGCAATGCTCCAAATTCAATCTGTTTACTTTCATTTAACTCTGTGGGAAGTCTGCAAAATTCCTTAATTTGGTTATTTTGCTGATGCTGCATCACTGGAATAATGGACCTTTATTCACTTGGGTGGAGAGGAACAGCCAGGTCCCATCAGACACTCCAGCTCTGACTTGCCTCTTGTTGCACCAGGTGTTTGTCAGCATAATTCCATTGGTCTGACCTCTCCCTGTTTGCATGGATGCAAATTAGTATTACCTTAGGGACTGGGGTAGAATGACCCAACATATCATTTATTTGTGCTACAAAAATGAGGTTTTGAGAGAATCAAATCATCATTTTTACAAAATTCACATATTCTGTCTGGGAAAAAAAAAAGCTTAGGTCTTCAGAATGTTGATATATTCTGGTTTGGCAATCCCACAGTACCATATTACTATATCAGGGAGCGGTAGGATTTGTAAAATGTACTAATAACAAAAATTAATCTTACCTTCCCCATTTTTGCATTCTTTTCAGACATGAACATTCTGAAACACATGGAAATCCCAGCTTCAAGACCATCCTCAGCAGACCTGGAAAACAGGAAGGACCTTAGAGTCTCTCTGTATCCCAGTTTATACAACCCAAGCCACAAAGAAATCTGAATATTTATCTTTTGGATGGATATGTTCATTATCGCAAAACAAAATAAAACCCCTCCAGTTCAATGAATGAAGTGTTAAGATCTTTATTGGATCTAAATGTGGGAGATTTTCCTCTGATCTTTTGTTTGTTTGTTTGTTTGTTTTTCAGCCACTGACCTACACAGCCAATTATTTGAATAATTCTAATTGGACTAACTACAATAAAGGCAGAGGGACAGAGAGGAGAACTGTGTTAAATAAATTCAGTGAAGTTCCTGATTACCACTGACAGAAGTGAGAAGAAAAACAGGCACTCTGATTTTAATACTGCTAAGACACATTCATATATTAAAGAATTTCAGGTACTGATATGAAGATCCCCAGTTTCTATAACTCAATAAATCTTAAGCCTTGCCAATTTGCCCTGCCTGTTATCCTGGCCCACATATTGAAGTCAGGTAGCACAATATGCAAGCTTGTTTTCTGATGGTCCTGACTTCCTACTGGTGCTCAGAGACAATGTTCTCCAAATCTGCCCTGGAAGACTCCTCTCACCATTGTCAGTGGCTTTGTTCCTGTTTGAACCACCAATACTTTCCACCTATCCCTTCAACTCCTGTTTAAGTGAACACCACATCCTGATATATTTCAGTCCCTGGATAATATTTCTTGAAAGGCGGTGATTTCATGATATTCAATGACTGTTTTAAGTTACAGAATCACAGAATGGTTAGGGTTGGAAGGGACCTCTAGAAATCAGCTAGTCCAACCTTCCCGCTCCAGCAGTGACACCTAGAGCATGGGGCACAGGGCAGCATTCAGACGAGTTTTGAAGACCTCCAGAGAAGGAGACTCCACAACCTCCCTGGGCAGCCTGGTCAAGGGCTCTGTCACCCTCACAGTGAAGAAGTTCTTCCTCACCTGGAGATGGAACTGCCTGTGTTGCAGCTTACACCCATTTCCCCTTGTCTTGTGACTGGCCACCACTGAGAAGAGCTTGATCCCTTCTTCCCTACATTCTCCCTTCCTGAACTTATACATGTTAATCATATCTCCTCAATCTTCTCCAGAGAAAACCAGTCCAACTCCCTCAGTCTCTCCTCATAGGAGAGATGTTCCAGTTCCTTAATCATCTTTGTCACTCTCCGCTGGACCCTCTCTAGAAGCTCCACGTCCCTCTTATATTGGGGAGCCCAGAACTGCACACAGTAAGTCATAGGATTGTTTTATTCTTTTATTCTCCCTGTTACACTGTTTCATTTGTTCTCAGTGAAATCATTAGGCTTAAGAGCGTACAATATTCATGAAGGGTTTTTTGTTTATTTGTTTGTTTGTTGGTTTGTTTTTTGAGAGGGGTGCCAATGAAGCTTTCACTTTGGTCTTGAAAGCATCTATTTTCTAATTAACACCTATAACAGACATAGATTACTTATTGGATATAGTGACTTTTTAGTGATTAATATGTAAAACATCTTCTTAGGGTCACTATAACACAGAAAAGTTCACTATTGAAGCTTTCAAGATAAAAGCAGTCATCCTTTTGCAAGTCACGTTTCCTGCCTTAGACAGGAGCCCAGAAGACAGATGCTTTTCTACAGTTCTATGCAGTCCAGCAAAAGGAAAAGCCATCATGCAGTAGTCACAGTGTCCTGCCTGAAGGGAAAGATGTCAGCCACCGTGAACTGAGAAACACTGACAGGTCCTAAACTAGATAGAAGTGTTCTGGAGATTTCCACTGTCCCCTTCTGTTATCTTCATTGTCCACCAAATTATGAGGACAGGCACCAACTCTGTCATATCGATGCCAACTGAAAGTTGGCTATGAAAATCTCTCCTAGGTCAGCAAGAGTCAGAATCCAGCTCTGTGGCTGCATTTCAGCAAGGAATACTTGTGAAGCTTTATGAGCCAATATACCCATTTCAGGATTTGTGTTCACCATAACTTCACCTCTCTGAATAGTTCCCAATAAGTGCAGCAGGATCAAGCCCTGGCTGAGGATGGGTGATGCTCTGTCTGAGTCTTACTAAGATGTATCGTACTATTGTCTTCTCGTAGCGGTATGGGAGAACTGCAACCCCCTAAGGTCAGGCAGATTTATGAACCACATCTTTCTTCTCATAGCAAAACAAAACAAAACAAAACAAAAGGAAGGATCACCAATCACCCTAGACTACCATGAACTAGGCAAGAAGCCAGAAAGTGCTGACAGACCAGGCAACCGAGATTTGAAGACATGACATTCAATAGGTCAGAAGTCTCCTTTTTCACAGTCCCTCCACAGCAAATGCTACATCTTAAGTTCTAAGAAGGACATTAAGCTGTTGCTTAATGGTGTAGATAGTGCCACAGGACTTGTTCTAACAGTTTGGTAGAGTTCCTCCCAGCGCAAAGAGGGGTGGATATAGTCAGTATAAGACCATTTTGTTACACCTTCTTAAGCCCAGACACGTGTCAGGATGGGCCTTTAGGCCCCTGCTGCTTCTGAACACTTCTCTCCTTCTCAAGACATTTCCTTTCATGCTCCTTGTGCTCTGTCCTTCTAAGTTAGCCAGCCTTGTCTGGAAGAGCAATAATTAACTGAGGAAATATATAAATAAATAAAGCCCTGACCAGTTCAATTGTATTTCATACACATTGCTCATATATAAATACTGCATGCTAAATAATAGTTCAGTGATACGGACAGGTAAAACCACCGCATCCAGCACTAGGAACTGAATATAAGTCAAGCTTTCCAAGATCCATGCTGATGTGCACATAATCAAGTTGTTACAGAAGCAGTACTTCCGATTTCACAGAAGAAGAGGAAGCTACATTTATTTCCTTCTTATCCCTATTACAGTTTCCCCTGCTCAACAATAACCGCCTATTGCTTTTGTAATTCAGATGAAATAAATTGCTTTTACATGAGATTAGTACTTCACCTTTGCTTCTGCATTTGATCAGCCAGCGCAGCTGTTCATTATTTTCTCTATTTCAAGGTAGCAGAGATTATCACTTAAATAGACATTAAAACATGTGGTGAAAGGAAGTAATCGTCTCAATCTGGGAAAACAGATTTGTTTGCTCTCTTAAAATATTATAAAATGTTTTAATGTTTCTTTGACAAATGTGTTATTCTGACAGCCTGGTCTATCACTTTGGTTTACTGTATAGGAAACAATTACTGCTCCTTTTCTGGATGACTGGGTAGATGTCAGAGGCTTGTCAGATGAAACCTAATGTAGCTTTTATTAGGAGGTGAGACATACAGAACACTATGCTAGGACTCCAGAGATCCAGATGTGATTCCTGCTGTGTTACTTCTTGCTCTCCTCTGTTTTACTTTGCATGAGTCATTCAGGCCCAACTCTTCTCACATTTTGAATAAAAAAACCCAGAATTTTGGAAAACCTAACATCTAATCTCATTGTGCCCCATATCTCTCTGCAAAACTGGATGTCAACATTTCTTTAAAGGCTCCCTACAATGTTCAAATTTACAAATCAGCATCTTTTACTGGCTGAAGTTCCACGATCTCTTTTACACAGGAAAGCAAGTTAGATGATGAAGGAAACTTCTCGGTTTGAAATGTATTCATTTAATTTCCTATGAAATGTTTACGTGCTGAGGCAGTTACTTGTCTTCCTTGCCAAAAATAACTATAATATCCAAGAATAACAGCGAATAAGAGTGCAAGCTGACCATTAGATGTGGCTGAACAGACTAAAAATAAAGTCATACTCCATAAATGTTTTCAAAAGTTATCTTGTGTATTCTGGGTCCAGTAATTGCTACAGTCACAAGTCATCACTTGAGGAGATCCTGCTCATTTCCAATTCATGAAGGCTAAAATTCTGACTGAAAACACTTTCTAGACATTATGCTGATTGGAGAAAATTTTTTTGCTGACATATCTCTTGGTCATCCAATTAAGTGTAGATACCTTTTTCACTGTTATTACAGAAGCCTTGTTGCATCCTTGTGCTATAATACCTGCATATGTATACAGAAAAATGCCCACAAGGAGCTAATTTTCTAAAAGAAATACAGTTGCTGTTCAGAAAAATCAAGGACAAAATTTGTGAAATTTACAGTTATATTGAAATATAGGCATATGGAGTACCTAAGCTTTGCTGAAATCCAAGCGACAGTTTTAAGCTGGTAGATTTGAAAATCATATTGGAATTTGTATTTACATGCCAGAATACCTTTGAAGATCTATACCAAGGTGAGGTCTGTGATAAAACAGGGACTACGATGGAAGAGGGAATGAGCATGACTTCTGAGTCATATAAAGGAGAAAATAATGTTCTTGTTACAATGCAAATATACGCACTGGTCACGCTCCTGGGTCAAAAAAGTCCAAAAGATGCTATTCAAAAAAATTCACAAGAGAAACACAAGCTTTCCTAGCTCTTATCAGCAGGGAATCAGACATGCCAATCGTTTATCAAATTTCCTTCTAACAGTTTCCATGTCGCTGTCCATAGTCTTACAGCTTAGAGACAGAGGTGATACATATGAACATTTATCCTTTCTGGCAAAACCATCAAGTTTAGCTTTTCCAGAGCTTCATAGTTTTCTTCTCCCGTCTACCTACTAAACATCTGAGTTTACAGATACCTCCCTTTAAATTGTAAGATTTAGTTGTAAGATCAGTAGAAAGTCCTGATTGGATTTTAGCTCTGGAATAATTGGAATAATCTTTGAAGGCACAGGGAATCTCATCATATTCTCACAGAACATTATAAGTGAATTTGGACAATGTGCCATCTTTGGTAACCTCCAATCTTTTCTGCCTCTTTCTTCTCTGATTTTGTAAATCAAGCATAGACTTCAACTTGTGTATCTGAATATGTTAGGATCTACTTAAAAGTACTGAGTGTTTATAAATGACAACACTATATTCATGAGGGGATTGAAATTTATTCAATGTAAATTATAAATCCTTCAGGAATGTTATTTCCTCTCTTAACCTACCAATACGCGTCTGAGGAGATTTCATGGCACTGTTACTTTCAGAGCTTTTTAATTTACGTTCTGTAAGCAAAGAACATCCTTACATTCATTTCATCCTCTATGTTTAGCATACCTCAAAAAGTCAAAGTCCATTCTAACATGCAAGTCATTTGTTAGCAGGTCACAGCATTCGTTTATCTAAGTATAATCTAAAATTCTGTGTAGTTTTGGAGTCATTAGGTTAGTTTTATCTGAGAAAGTTGTGACTTGCAGTGAGGTTTTAGCAGCTGTACTATAATTAAAACCATTTCTTCAAGGAAGAAGAGATACACAGGAGCTGACAGGAGTACTTTTCTCCTAGATGTCATTTTTATTTCCCATCTTTTTTTTCTTTTTTTTTTTAAATAAAAATCATTAATTCAGAACCTCATATCTGAATAATTCCAGGTGCATAGGATGGTAATTTCAAAATACCCTGAATGAAACCTTTTTGCCCATTTATTGGTTGGCTTGTTGCATTAACAAGAAAACTGATAAGTTTAATTACTTTCATGAAAATGAAAGAGAACTATTATTATTTTGGTAAAGTACTAATCATAGTGCCACTTAAAACTAAACTAAAGCACACCAACGGATATGTGACATGCTTGGTAGCAGGCATATCAGGCAATGGAAGAGAATGCTTATTTATTAGGACAACATTAGCATTTTATGGTACAGAGATTGATTACCCAACCCTGATTTGTTTGTTTCTCTCTTCTTATGAAGTGTTCTCCTTTAGGCTCTTGTATAATTCCCTATTTCCCAACAGCAATAGTGATTATTTGATGCAATGATAGATTATGTAGCCTGTATGTAATCAAGAACTGGTAGCAATTACATTCCAAATTTAAAGGCTTTTAAAAAGGTGTTTACATGGCAGATTTGAAATAATATAGATTAAATGCCATGGTTTCCCTCCATGAGAATAGAGTGGGGGATTCTTGTTTGCATTTTGATTTTGTGAACAATTCAGTCGTATGCACACGATGTACATTTTGTTTAAGAATTAAATAGCCAGCTTCTCCTCCCAAAATCACAACACTCCTTTACTCTCAATAACATCATGCAGATGTGTATCACAAAGTAATTCTACCTCGGGTGAAATGTAGCTCCTTCCTACAATCCCATTAACTTTGGTGAGGGCTGCTTTTGACTTCACATAGGAAGATCTTAGAGGGGAATTAACCCCAGAGACTTTGCTGAGTGTGTCTTCTGTCACAGAAAGCTCCATTTTTTTCATAAAAAAAATCACATGGTTTCAGAAGGAAACCCATTGGAGGGTAATAATTATCTGGATTTTTTCTTTTAACTCTATGACCATATAATGACTACCTCACCCAGTGTAGTCAGTTTAAAGTGCCCTCTCTGGATCTTACCGAAATGTAAATAATAACAAATTATAATTCTCTGTACTGTATATTGTTAATGTTCTGGTTGGTTCCTATTAAAAACAGAACCACAGAATCACAGAACTGTTAAGATTGAAAGGGACCTCCAGAGATCATTTAGTCCAACCTCCCTGCTGGAGCGAAGACACCCAGGGCACATGGTACAGGGTGGGTTTGGAAGATCTCCGAAGGAGATTCCACAACCCTCTGAGCCACCTGTTCCGGGACTCTGTCACCCTCAGCATAAAGAAGTTCTTCCTCTGATGGAGATGGAACTTGCTGTGTTTCAACTTGTACCTATTATCCTTTGTCCTGCCACTAAAATGTACATAATAGAGAAAATAATCTTGTTGCATTTATTTCTGTGAAAAAACCACTGTTTTTTCAAACAACTTCATCTCGTAAGTCTTATATTTTGCAGGCGGAACTGTATATTGCTCTTCAGAGAGGAAAAGATCAGAAGGAGGAACAGAAAAGGACTCTTCTTAGCAGCTTACATTGAAGAAATAAGAAATATAGAATATTCAAATACCATTAGGGAAATCATTGGCATTCTAAAAATTGATTAATTACCATTGATTCATTAATTAAATGGAAATGACATGTCACTTTGAAAACACTTCTTTTAAGTGTTTGAGGTGTTGTTGAAAATTTCACCATTCAAATGAAAACATCCTAATTGGGATGGAAAAAGAAAACATGAGTAGAAAGCTTTTCAGCTCTAGTAATAGAACATTACTGGTTCCCAGCATCGAAAGAAGCTGCCGTGATGCTTTACTAACTACTTCTTCCCTAAATCCTTTTAATTGCAAATAAATGTACCCAGATGAAGAATGTTGATTTCATGGGTGTTTGGACAGATTGAAGGGCTACAGAATCAGTCCTGGGAAAATGGGACAAAGGTTCTTTGTTAAAGAGAAGAGGCATGAAGACAGAAGGCTTAATGGAGAACAGAGAAGTTAAGTAATAGGTTAGCAAAACAAACCTGCCATCCTCAGGTTTTCACTCACATTCTTTGGGTTGATTTCTAAAATCTTGAGATTATATGATTAAAAATAATGGACTCCTTTCAGTTCCTTCCTCATCTTAGAAAAGTTAACAATGCTGAAGCTCACAGCTCTTCTTTCAGACACTGAAGTAGTGACATCTAAAAATTAGGCAGCTACAATAACTGACTGGATAAACTTTCTTAGCCTTTTTGAAGCAAGGAAGGTGACTCAGAAGAGTAATCAGAGAGTGAGTACATTGATCATGAAAGCACTAACCAGCAAAAACAACAGACATATTGGATAACCTCAATTATGCCTTGAGATCTTGGCTGATCTCAAGTCTAGTTCAAATGCTTCAGACCAAGGCTCTAGGATTCTCTCCATCATCTGGCTAAAATGACATTACAGAAGGGAGAAGACCAAACAGAACATGACATTACAAGCAAACAAGACTTGTCTGGAAGAGAGTCATCTTTGTTACTGCTCTCTCAGCTCTTTGAGGAAAGAAACATATTTTGATCTGATTGTGAATAAGCAGACGCTCAAGGCTACCCAGATAAAGCTAATCCTCAGAATGAGGGAAAACAAGTGAATTATTTAAAAATAAGTAACAAATTAAGGAAAGATAGCAAGAGATTAATTCAGGGAAAAATGCAGGGGAATAGGAGGAAGAGGAGCTTTAAAGTCATGGAAATGAAAATCCAATAAACCTCACTGAAAAGGCAGTTTGGAAAGGATAATCAGCCTGTCAGAGGCTAAGGGAAGGTAAAAATTTTATCAGGGAGGTAAAAGAATAAATGAAAAAGAAAAGGGATATGACCTACAAAAAGGCAAGTTCTTTTAAATTCTTGTTTCTGTATCACCTGTCTAGGACAAATGATCATTTCTTGTGTGACAGGGCCTGAAATGTTCATCTCACACTGTTCTTCTGTCTTTTGCTGATACTGTCACAAATTAATGTATAGTCTATATCCTGCAACAGGAAAGCTGTAGTTATTTTCCAGAAAAAAAAAACAAAAGCGAAAATACTGCATTGCTGAACTTCATGCCTGAGTTCATTTCTACAAACAGGGACAGAGTTGGTCATGTCCCTGTGCAGGTTGCAGCCAGGACTTCTATACCCCTATAAGAAGCACAGATGCTTATCAGTAACCCTACAAAAGTGAGTAACCCCACAATGCATCCCATATATTGTTGTTTGAAGACTAAACTCTTTTTACTGGGAATGGGATCGGCCTTTCAATTCTTGGAACAGAGAAAAAGGTGAAGAATCCACATTTGAAAGAAAGCCACATTTGAGAAACGCTGGGTTTTTATCTTGTTGTGTTTATTATGTTTTATTAAAGCATCTCATGGATTTATAATGAATGTCTGAAACAGCTCCCATTCATATCATTTCATGTACATATCATTTCGTGCACTTGATATAGGTATCTACGTAGGAGTTTTCTACATATATAAATGTAAAAATAACGTAAGCAGAGTTTGTTTACAGAAAATGTGTTTTTTTCTGAAAGAATAGCTGTTAGCAATATTAAAATTTCAACAACACGAATGCGTCATTCAGAGCAAAACTGTATAGTTACCTATTATAAGAATTATTGCTGCTCTGTCTCTAAGGCAAATAGCACAAATGAAAAATACAAACCACTCAGTCTGTTGTTTTTATTTTCCTTTTCAATATTATTTCCGCACATTTACTAAAAGAATATTTTGTGTCACTAGTAAATGAACTTTAGTGTAGGTAAGTTCTAAAAAGGACAGCATTTTTTCTTGCCATTCCTTTTTTAATTAGTCTTATGAATATGTAATTAAACTGGTTGCAGTATAGTTTCCAACTTCCTGCCAGGACAAAATGATTAAAGACATGAGGCTTGCTATGAAGCCACTCTATAAACTGAGGTGATCCTGGCGTGTCTGTTACCATGGTCCTTTGCTGCTCTAAGGTAAAAGAAGTAGAGATTTAGGGATTTTCTCCTTTTTTTGTAAGTGTGTACATGTGTGTGTGTGTGTTAATCCTCTTGCCTTCAGTGATAGAGCTAGCAACATTGCAAAGGACAGGGGTGTTATTGCAGCAGCCCTGTGGGTTGCAGGGCTGTCAGCCACATGGCAGCCACTGCACCTTGTGAAAAGGTGGATGAGCGTTCACAGAGAGGGGCTCTGGACCCTCTGGACCTCTCTTGAGTGTAAATCCCAGCCTGACTTACTTTAGCATTCAGACACAGACAACTACTACAACATTTTACGGAGATTTTCACCTGGTTTGGTAACCAAGTTGTAGATCTGCATCTAAGTTACTTCCCAAGACTACTTTTACAACTAATAGGGGAAAACAGGCATTTTGAAGGATGTGAATCATCTCATATCTTATGTCTAAGATTAAAAACATTGCTAAAAGAAACAAAAAAGAAGAAACTCCTTTTTCTCTGTTTTCCAGCTGTTTTACTTTGGATCTTTCTGATCCAAAAGAGAGGGCATTTATGCCATACATGTTTCTTATTCTTGATGTCTAAATCTCAATGAGCGCAATTCAGAGCTGATGCGTCAGCCAGGATTCAGATGTTTTTCATTCTGTCCCAGTTCCTATTGTAATTTATGGCAAATCAAATCTTTTTCTCTCTCTCATCTGCTTTCCTGGTGTCAGAGATTTATCTCTCCCTGAACTTATGGCCTTTGCAATGCTGACCTGAAGCATCTATACAAGTTATTCATCTTGACTTTGACTCTCTCAGAAGGGAGATATGACACTTGATTTGATACCTGCATTTTCACAATGTACTTCCTTGTGTGTGCCACTGATAACCTCCAGAGCTGTGATTATCAACATTTCTGTGAGCATTCTGACTCATGTAATACACTTCGGAAAAGCAGGAGAAAAGTTTGGAAAAGAAATGGAGGATTAGCCTGACTCTCTGTAAGTCATACATACCAAAATTAACAACTTTCAGTCAATACTTATACTACTATTGTGAGACTGAGTTAAGAAGCTGCACTCACAAGTTTTGCAGCTTGTCACTCACTGGGACCATGCAACTTTATATAAAAGCACCACTGAATTCACGCAATAGGGTTTTTATACATTAACTGGGAATAACTGCAGAAAGGAGTCTCGATAAGTCTCAATAACATGCAAACCATTTATTTCAGTGGCATCACGTCTCAGGCAAGGCTTCTCTGTGCTGTGCTGACTAATGCTAGTAATAACAACTAATGTTAACTATAGCAATACTTTTAACAACATAAGCCTGAGAATTACCATAAGCTCCAGCTAGTATTCCGATGAAGGTCTGAAGGTCTTCAAATTTTTCTTACATGTTTTTCCTGGAAGATATTGTCATCCCTTTGAGACACGTTTCTACCCTGAGATATTGAGGTGTCCTGTAGGAGCATCAGCATGTGCTTTAGAACTGCCTTTTCTCAGTCTCGGTGTGTTTGTACTTTTGAGTAGCTTTTTGTTTCTTTTTCTGTAACTAGCAAATTAGGAAAATTAAGGAGACTTTCTGTCACCTATGAGGGTAGGGCTATCTTAAGTATTTAGGAATAGGTTTTTATATATTTAGGTACATGTAAGTGTAACACTTATTATTTGTAATGAATCTGCCATTTTGTGAGCATGTAGTGCCACATTTTTTTTCTAGTTGAGTAACATCAACAAGGCTTATGTTATGCTGAAATCGCTTCCATCCTTTTTCCTTGGAAGGCGAAGGAGAGAGACTTAAGTTCTAGATTAAGATGTCTTACCTGTTAATTTCTGCACATAAACTAGGCATCTCATTTGTAAGCAATGAAGATTTAGTCAACATTGTCCTTGGAGATTAGAAAGTAGTTTGGCTGATCAACCAAGAGAGGTCTTACTCAGGAGACAACATATGGCACTAGATACCTTAGAATAGCCAAGACAACACCTGTCTAGGACTGTATTTTGAGTCTACTAAGGAGAATTTATAGTGTAGGGTTTGTATTGAAGAACTTCTTCACTCTCATCTGTTCTCTGACGCTAATTCTTTCTCTGAACCTCAGCAGCAGGTCTCTTCCTTGTTCTTGTCACCTAACATTTGCCCAGACCAGCAACCACGTAGAAAGCCCTTGAATTCAGCAGAGTCCCATCTTCAAATCAAAGAAGAGCTGAGGTCATTGGTAGTGCTGCATCTCTGTGACTTCAGCGCCCTACCTCCACACGATTAGAATGTTCTCCAATCTTCCCTATCTGTAAAATAGTCTTGTACCTGCATAATAAGACAGAGGGAAAATGAACCCAAGAAGTCCTGAGAGTTATTTTTATTAGTTCTTAAATGGTCATTCAAATTTTAGCTTCTTTTCACGGACAAAAAGAAATATTAAAAAATAAGATGAGCATTTTCTCACATCAGCATATCAAATCACCTGATAGTACCTATTTCTTGTTAGGTTGGACAGTAAAGGGAAGAGATGGAGAATTAGGGATGAGAGATTTGTCAGAAACAACTTTTCTCTGCAGATATATTCAAGTCTTTGTATTCATTAATGCGCAAAAGTTTTCTTTGGGACCACCCAACCTGAAATAAAGAGTTAGTTTCAAGCTATGAAGTTAACTAAGTCAGCTTCAACTTTCTACTGTAGAGCAAAAAGGAATATATTGATCTAGTGCAGTAAGCCAAACCTTTCGCTTCCCTCTCTCCTCTCCTGTTCTCATAAGGATAATTCAGAATATATGAAACAAAGGTAGAAGGAAGAGTCTTCTTTTGCTTCAAGTGTAATACCTCTAGCAATCTTAATGTTTATGACATTTGATTAGCCAAAAAGGTAAGGAAATCAGCAATGAAATAGTCCAAAGAATGAGAAGACTTTTGAGTGGGGTCAGCATGAATTTAGCTGTAAGGCTTTCTACAATAAGCTTTGACAGTCTGATAAGAAATGACAAAGTAAATGTCTTTTCCTGGACCAGCAGAAGAAGTAGCTTGAAGCACACTGAAGGTTCCATTAAACAGATCTTTGAAGTCCTTGATCTCAGATTTCACTTGAAATGCTGTCCAAATAGCCAGAAATATCACTGTCTTCAAGAAAAAAAATAGTGAAACTCATCTTCAACATAGTTTATATGCATTTTTTCTTCTTCAGCAGTGGATGCCTATTGGTCTTGCAGATTGGGTTCAAGTAATTGCTTTGTGATATATCAAAACTTCAGTGAACTTCAATGACATGCATCAAACTGAAAAAAGTTTTGAGTAACATCATACAAAAAGCATAAAAGCAAGCAAATTTTTTTCTTTGACACATCAGGAGAAAGCTGCCAGAGTTAGTGGTGCCAACAAATAGTCAAGGTATAAAAGAGGCACCCAAGGGTGATAAGATCTAGATAATCTAGTTGTCATAAACATATATGCATAGCTTAAAATAAAGAATGAATTAAAATGAACAATAGGATGTTGCCAGTCCAAAGGAATTCAGATATGAACTGCTGAACTATTTATTCTCTGCGGCCTATATCCTATCGCTTAAATCATCCTTGTTACCAAAGAAACCAAATATGTCATGTGTTGTTTAAAAGTGTTTTCAGGGTCATCTGGAGAAATACAGATCAATATATCTGTCTACTATTGCAGAAAATTGGTAGGAAAACTATAGTAATAATGGTATTAATTGTGAATGGTATGTGAAAAAAAAAATCTGCTCAGAATAGATCCTTCCTACAGACTAAGATATTTTGCACATCACTGCAAGAGCTCTTTGGAGCCCACATGCCAAAGACATAGGTGACCTGCAGGTATCTGGATATCTGCAACAATTTTGACAAATCTCCTAATAAAAGAATTTTAAGGAAACTTAGCAAAGACAAGAGGAAGTAGTAAGAGGCTGAACAAGAAGCTAAAAATAGGGATTTACAATCAGTTTTCACAATGAAGGAAGATTTTCTGTGAGTACCCAAATGCCTATTCTGGGACCTATTCTGCTAAATACTTTTTGCAAAGATCTGGAAAATGGTTGACTAATGAGAGATAACACTGCTTTTCATACACATAGCTATTCAGAATAGTAAAATATGCTAATAAAATAATATGCAAATAAAAATAAAATAGCAAAACTAGCAGCTACAAGTCACAAAAGGATCTCACAATATTGATTGACCAGACAATAAAATTACAGATAAAAGTCACTGTCAAATGAATTTAAAGCATTGAAGAGGAGAAAAAAAAATCTTGCTGTGTGTGCAATACAATGGTTCTAAATTAACTATTATCGCTTAGGATAGTGCTCTAAAAACACCAGCTCAGCTGTCAAAATGACAAAGAAAATCTTAGGAATTATTAGGAAGGAATGTCAAGAGAAAGAATCATCTTTACAACATTGTAATAATAAGTATTTCTTCCACGTCTTGAAAGCTCCCAATGGTGTTCTTCCAATTTTAGAAAAAGGTTCTATGACACTCAAAAAATGATACAGAAAAGGAAAAAAAAGTAGTCAGAAGCAATAATAACAACAAGCAGAATGTGAGCAGTCAAGAATTTTTGGCTTTTATGCAGAGACAGGATATGGCAAATGTCTGTAAAACAATGAAGAGGATGAAGAGGATGAGGAGGGACAAACTATTAACAGCTTCTCATAATACAGAAAATCAGAGCTCTCACTGAGACAGTCTTAAAACAAAAAATGCAAATGTTTTTCACATAGTCTCTGATTCAGTTATGGAGTTCCCTGCAGCAAGATGTTGTAAGGAAAACAATAATGAGACCAAAGGAAGATTAACTCCCTACAGTATAGGTTACTGGAAGGCAGAAGCAGGGTATTGAGGGAAGGTGTTCCTATTTTTTTCCAGTTCTTATGTTTTTTAATGATGCTACATGCTACTGGCCGTGGTTAGACAGGAAATACTGTCTTAGAAGGATATTTGGTCTGATCCTGTAATGCTCGTCTTATGATTTTATCTCTGTCCCCAGGCCGGACTCTGATATCAAACTGTCACCCCAGAGGTGCCGCTTGAACACTATAAGGAAGCTACCAGGGAAGTATACATGTAGAATATGCTATTTAAAGATTTTCTCCCTCTTGTTTTCCTATTCCTTCCAGAATTCTTCCATCCCAAATAGCTGAGATATGAACATGCTACAGTTACTGCAGTTAGAGGCACTTGTATCATTGACCACCAGTTATTCTTTGGTGAAATTAAGTTTTTCTCCATCATTAAGCCCCTGGATGGAAAATGGAAGGGTGTAAGTAGAAATATTGCTGTATATCCATAATCAGACCACCTAGCACTAATCTATAGTCTGGCCTAGGTGCATCTGGCCATGGAAGAGCCATGCTCTGGCAACTCCTTTAATGGGAAGTCTGAACAAAGCCCAGCATTTCTGTCATCTGACTGGATTTGTTCTCAGTCTTCCCTTATTTGGGAAGCAGAAACAAAATAAGTGTAGAAATGTGTTCTTTGGAAGTTTGGAAGTATAAGATATACTTGGAAATGAGCGTATGAGAGGCAGAGATGATCTAAAAGAAAAAACCTCCGTTTCCCCTGACATCTCACCAATCTTATTAAATTGCCTTCACTGGGCCAAGGCAGGTATCAATAAGCATTGGATCAAGTATGCTCATTACCCTGCTGACTTTAATTAGTATTTTAAAATAAATTATCGTCATAATTTAATATCGAGCTCCAAGTGTTAACACTAGGTGGTATTCTAATTTCTGAGCTTGTCCCATCATGGGTCTCATTAGAGCAGCTTACAACTTTGCTAAAATTTAGTCATTGGCCTGGACTTTTCCATGCTGACTGTTTGTCTCTGTGAACAAAGTTTCAGATGAAAAGTTTAGTCATTTATCAGAATGAGACTAGGAAAAAAATTTACTGCTCTCCCAGACAAACCACAGAACTTAATAACTGGAAGCACAGACTTAAAATAAGGCAAGCAATAGCCATCATTTCAAGGTATAATATGAACTATTCAGAAAATGAATTTCTCCTAAATGTGAAGAATCAGGCACAAGCATTTTTGGTCTTAATGTCTATGTGCTTCTTTTATCATCTGTGAAATAGAAATGTAAAGCACTGGTGCTTGTCTCACTGTAATACTGTAAAAATAAATGAAAAAAAAAGTTTACACAGCACTTGAATGTCTTACTGAATTAAAAATCGGTCATTCTTTTTTATAAAGCAAAGTATACAAGGCAGAGTCACTGAGCAATGCAGAGAAATCAAACTATTGGCCAAGTAAGCCCTATTTTTTAGTTATCTGAATGTGTTAGGATTCTCTGAAAAAGAAAAAAAAGACAGTATTACACCAATTAAAGAGTGTATCAACATGAACAGGCACAAGGGAGCTGAATAACATTCCACTGTCAGCGTTAATTCCCCTATTTCCTAAATTTGGATTGCCTTGCAATATTAAGTTATTCTCATAACCACATACAGTGGTGTGCAATTCAAATAGAACCAGCTGAAGAAAAACATACAGCTTTATCAGTTCTCCTGCATTTCCTCTCTTTTCTTAAGTTAGAGTGCTAATCTAACCTAATTCTGATAGAGCTATCAGAATGAAACTGCATTCTGCAACTGCATTCTGATAAAAAAAAAAAAAAGGCTTTAAAGCAGTCTGAATGTTATTTTCATCACCATCTGCTCAATTATATTTTGCACTATCAATTTATCAAGTTCAGGTATGCCTTTCTTCATGGGAAGTGTTATGTCTTTGTTAAAGAATGGACCAGATCCTCAGCTGGTGACTGTCTTTCTCCTCATTCCACCCCGACATTGTCTCATTTCTAGAAACGTTGCTCCTTTTACCTTTCTAACTCTGGACTAACCGTTCCTTTCACAATTGCTAGGGCTGTTAACAGCTGGGAAGAAAAAAAAAAAAAAAAAGGAAAAAGAAAAGGAAGAAGAAAGAAAAACAACAACAAAAATCTCGGCCAAGATAAAATCCAGAATATGTTTCAGCAGACAAACACAATAAGCTTCCTGTTTATAAATCTAGCCATTCATTTTTAACTAGGGGCAAAGCAAAATCTCCGCAGGATATTTAGACAGCAGTATATCCAGATGGATTCTCAGTGTGAAGGGAGTCTGAAATACACTCGCTGACATAATAAAAAAGCATTTTCAGGCTTGCAAAGCAGTGACATAGGGCCTGTGTGTATATTTATTTCACAGGAAGCTGGTATCTTGAGCTAATGGGAAAATGAAGCTCTTTTGCCTTGCTCTGTATGTGGTAGAGCATAGATATGACAGGATTATAAAGGAAATGGATCTATGTGCCACAGTCCCTGACGACAGTGTGCTACGTTTCTTGGCCCTTACCCTATTTTCAGAGTCACAAAATATCCCTTCTATCAGCCAGCCAATGCTTTAAGTGGCTCGCAGCTTGACTGTGTCACATAGTACCCACAGGGCAAAGTAAACTTGTCAATAACTTGTAAGCACCTTAAACATAATATGTAAATGCAGTAATTTACATTTACAAATCTCTCAAGAGAGAGATGTGGGAAGGGAAAATGTTTCAGAAAATAAGATATATTGTGAGGGGATTTTGAGGCGCTGGAGGGAGCAGATCGAAGAAGCCAAACTGGTTATGTCTCAAATACTAACAAAGATAGCAATAATGCTCAGAAAAGTAAGAGTGACTTACCTTTAAGAAAAATGTGTTGTGGGATGCCAGGATCTTGTATCCCATTATCCACGTGATCCAAAACAATCCTACAGAAGACAGGATTTTGTAGAATGAGGTTATCTCCCTACTTTAATGGGTATCATAGAGGATGGACTGTGTACTGTGCCATTCCCTGTCCCCTAACGATGAAGACCTCTGTTTATTCTGAGGAAGACTAGTCTCCTCCCACAGGATAGAGTCTCTCTGAAATGACAAACTGAGGGGAAGGCAGAGGGAGAAGATACAGGGTTGAATCATAGAATCATTGGAAAAGATCTTCAGAATCATTGAGTCCAACCTTTGAAATGGAAGGTGGTTTCCGAGTAATGATCAATGGAAACTGGAGGTGTTTCATAGAGCGCTGCGGGTGCCAGGCATACGCTAAGGAGAGAAAGAGTTGTTCTCACCTTGTCCCTGTAACTGAATAAACTGCTGGAGGATTTGGAGCCAGGGAGGGATATTGGGGTGCAAGTGGAGTGTACATGTTTGTGTGTGTAGCAGAGACCTGATGGGAGCTTTGCAATTTTGAGTCTTTTTATGAAGGAAGTCCATTTGGAGGATCAATGAGTATCCTATGTGACCTCAGTAAATATTGAATATCATGAGAGATGGAGGAAGAAGGAAGGATAGTGTACACAATGTTGAACATGGCCTTTCCATCTTGTGCAAAGCCCAGGTCGAGGACTTGATATCAGAGCTTCCCTAGCCCTTCTGGCTGCAGGGCACATGTTGCCTGAGAGATGTGTGAGTCACAGAAATCTAGGCTTTATTCTCTGTACTGGTATTAGGCCAGTATCCGTGCAGTCAGCTGAAAGAGTCATGCTGGATATCTGAAAGTAAACAGAAAGATAATGGAGGTCCCAGTCGTTGTCGTGCTAATTAACAAGAAGAGAGTTACCACTATTAGTAGCAATGGGTATGAGTCCATTTCCCACTGTGCACGTTGACATAAAATCTCTTCAAAACCACTTAAGAAGAAGAAAAGGAATCATTATTTTTTTGACAATTAGCTTAAGGAGAAGTTAATCAACCATCACTGTTTTTAAGTGGAAGTACTTATTTGCCCCAGGAAAAATACACTCGATATCACTGGATATCTCTATGGTGCTCAGCTGTCCATGGTCATCTGTGAGGTCCTTGAATATGATAGTAGGACATTCTTTAAGCTTTTCATAGCTTTGGATCTTCTCTAGAATTTACTTAGGGCATATATGGCTCTCCGAAAGCCCAATCCCACTGGACTGCTCCTTTGGAACATCGTCAGCGTCACCAAACACTAACAGATGGCTATGAGTCCAAACAAAACCACAGAATCACAGAAAGGTTGAGGTTGGAAGGGACCTCCAGAGATCATCTAGTCCAACCTCTCTGCTCAAGAGTTGACACCTAGTACAAAGGGCACAGGGTCGCATCCAGACAGGTTTGAAAGATCTCCACAGAAGGAAATTCCACAACCTCTCTGGGCAGCCTGTTCCAGGGCTCTGTCACTCACATTAAAGACGTTCTTATTCATAGGGAGATGAAATTTCCAGTGTTCCAATTTGTACCCATTAACACTTGTCTTATCACTGATCGCCACCAAGAGTTTAACGCCATGCTGTTTACCTCTTCCCCCTCCCCTCAGATATTTGTCCTTGTCAATAAGATCCCCTTGCAGTCTTCTCTTCTTCACGTTAACCAGGCCCCTCTCACCTACTCTTTCCTCATAAGATGAATTCTTCAGTCCCTTAATCAACTTTGATGATTAAATCACAAGTTTATCTGTGTTTTATCACAAATCACACGTTGTTCAAGACGGAAGTAGTTTCCCAGAGCTGAATAAACTCTGATAAAAAAAGTGGAGAAATCCAACAAAATTGACCTTTTTTTCATCTTCTTTCCCTCTATTTCATGCATTACCCAATTTACTTAAAAAGAGCACACCAAGTTTCGGTTTAGGTAGGAATTTATTTCATTCTTTTGGAGAATCTCTGGCAAAAAGAGAAGGAAAGTGGGTATAAGGAGGCAACTCCTTCTATCTTCTAGTTACTTTATTTACGGTATTTTTGTTTTCTCGTTTTTCCTTTTCTCTTTTCTTCTTTCTTTTCCTCTCTGCTTCTTCTTCCTTTTATTTGCTTCTTAGGCATCCTTCCAGGTTTTCCTTTCCTTA
>JAVCKT010011954.1:2448-27844 GCA_032273925.1 Rhynchotus rufescens | reverse complement strand
TTATCTACGTATTAGGTTTCCTAGCTAGCCAGCTGCTGAGAGTTTAAACACAACTGGGGAGAAGATTTCTTGGAATTATATATCTTGTAATGTAAAAAAATGCTTATAATAAAGAATGTGTTGTGACTGTCTTTTCCATTAGAAATTCTTTAGGGGTCTTATTATGTAATTCAGGAATTCTGTATGATACCAGATAGCCTCTGTCTGTAAAAGTTGAGTCTGAGTGCAAATCCTTATTATTCCTATGGGATTTGTTCATACTGTGAGTCACTGAATGTTTCCATATCGAACTAAAAGCTGACAAAGGTAACAGGAGATATTCTTGCTCCAGATGCGAGACTAGCAGTTGAGAACTGCTGAATTTCTCCAGTGTGATTTTCTGGTGTGATTGGTTTAGTACTTCCTGATAGTCACAAAACTATAACTCTTTTTTTTTATTTTATTTTTTTTTTTTTATTTTTTTCCAGGATGGATGTTTTAACACCTGTGGAAACTCACTAGTTTGCACCATTTTAGTGTTTTAATATTTGCCTGGACAACGTTCAGATATCCTCTTTTGGTCACAATTACTTCCTAATGTCAAGTTCAGGTGTGATGTAGTGCGAATGACGAGGCATCCTGAACTGAAATGATTTATTTGCTTGAAAGGAGCAGGTGGAGGAATTTTTTCATGGAGTTTCTTCTACAAGACAAGTGAGGTTGAAATCTCTATGCCTTCATCTATGCAGCTTTCTCAACATAAACTTTGAAGGGCCAGACACTGAATATATATAAAAAGACTTGTGGAAGATCTGTGTTACTTTCTAATAAATTTTAACTAAACGCTGACAAATTTATCATTCCAATTCACAGGAAAAGTAGACAATTTGTTACTGAGTCCATGCTAATGAAAGTAGAAGGCAAAAGAGTTACAAAAGGACCCAAAGTGGAACATTGACAGAAGCAGAATAAAAATATAGTCTCAGCTGACTGTTGTCTCTTGTGATCAAATTATTACTTCCCCTTATTACTTGAGTCTAAGAGGCTGGCACTATGTTATCAATACTACATTATCCTCATAACTAAAAATTGGATTACTACATTAGCATATGATCCTGTTATAATTTCAGTAGAAAAAAAGCTAGTGGCAAATGCTAATATTAAAGAGGGATGGTAAGGGTCAGTTTTTAGTTTTGAACGTGCTTCTGAACAATTGTTAAATATAACATATACATGTAGCTAAAAAAATGAATATAGTTAGTCTGTAATGCTTTGAGATTTTCTGTTTTGGCTCAGGATATTTTCTTCAAGCACTAATTATAATTGAAAGCAATGCTGCCAGAGAATTAAGTGGTTCCAACTGAGAACTATTAAAAAAATCGACATTTGGATGACTTTTAAGGATTAAAAGTCGTGGTAGTGAACAGTGCAATTAAATGGTGTGATTTATTTTTGAATGAAATATAGACATTCCAAATAAGGATATTTTTGTGGATTTATGGCCTCATTTATTACCAAGGCTTCTTTCAGACAGTTTTATATATGTAAATATACGTAGTAAAAGTTCGGTGTCGTAGCGTAAGCTGGTAAGAGGAGGCTCTGAGCACATCACACTGCTGTGCTATTCAGTAGGTTAACTTGGTAGCACAACCAGCACGGCCACATTAATAGAAGGCTCTAAGATAGACACATATAGCACATATATCTAGTTTTCCATATGAGTGTACTCTGGTTAGGAGATTTATGCTTAGTTTTCATTGATGGATGTGTTGCTAATTAATACATTTCAAATAATCTTAGAAATTGATGTGACAACTTTTTTGACTTGATTTATGTTTTGACTGAGTTCATGGAGATCTTCTTAATAAGCTGCATGTTCTAGAAAAGGATTAAATGTACAGTGAGGCTGAAAGAAATTTGTGAAGTGCAAGTGACACCATTTAGCGGAAGCAACACTTCCATGTAATTTGAGGAAGTGAATGATAATTGTTTTCACACTAAAATGTGGGAACACAGCAGGGCAATTCCAAGAAGAGCCAGGATCTTCCTCTGTCCCTGGCTTAGAAATAGATAAATGCATTGTAAATATTCACAGCTTTGATGTTCCCATCAACTCACCAGCCCCTTATAGCACATTTTTCAGTCCATGGTAAGCATCTCTCCTGTGAATTTATAGCCCAAAGTTCCCATATTCTTCTTTCTACTTTTGTGCAGCGTAATGTATCACACTCTACCTATTGCTAATGCGTGCACAATGGAGGATTTTGTTAGTTATTTGAATGTGTAAAACATTAATTAATAAATGCTGCATACTGGAGAATAAGGAGAAATACTGGAGAAGTGATTGCTTATACATTGATAAGTTAAGCTTCTTAGCAGTACTGAGCTTGTGCCACCTTCTTTACTGTATGTCTCACCCTGCTGGCCTTGATTTCTGGTGGAACAAACTGACGCAGCATCTCTCCTTGCTCAGCAGCACAGGCCATAATTAATACCAATCGTGAAGAGATGATCCAAAATTTTAGGGTGATCTTCATTGTCATGAAAACTACAAGATTTGCAGAAAGTACGAGATTTTTGTAAACTTTTAATGGAAATGTGGGAATTCCGATGGAAATCTGCTTACAAATGCCTCTTAAAATAAATATAGCCAGTAGTTAGTTGGCATTAGGGTTGCATTTGGAGGGTGCGAGAGACCCATGCTTCAATTCCTACCCCACCTGATTCAGAAGCAGGACACGGGGTCCGAGAGTGCCGCTTTCCAGATGAATGCCCAGGTCTGGATTACTGCCTAATTTAGAAAAGGTCTCTTCTGCAACTGCCCTATCCAGTGAGCTATGCAATCACTCTTTCTTTGAGACACTAAATGGTTGTTTATCTTTAATGAGAAGGTACAAGAGAACAGATAAATAACTTGACTAAAAATAGGAGCAAAAAAGAAGTCTGCTTCTTGTGGTTCTATTTTTAAGAAGTAGTGGGAAAATAAAACAAAAGAACTATATGGAGAAGAGAGCTCTATTTAGTGAACTTTCCATTCTCCTGATTTCATTTTTTGAATATTTCCTCTGATACATATCTTCCCCATTTAGGAAATATTCATGTGGATAATCAATCTAAAGCATAACCCCTTGGTGTATCCCACTAAATGTTTAGCTGACTTCATAAAATCATGTTTTAGAGATACTGTGTATTGGATTACTAAGGGTAATGCCTTAGTTCTTACAAAGGCAATTGTACTGTATATTATTTGAAATAATAAAATAAAAATCTTAAGGCGTTGGTTGCTAGTACGTTGCTCAGTGAACTTAATGATGAGATTGAACCTGTATATTCTGGATTCTCTTGACTGTGAGATGGTTATTTTTTGTGTGTGGCACTGATGCCACATGATGCACACTGAGATACTTGACCTCAGAGCCCTGGTGAAAAGGACGGGGTGCTGGTTCCTGACCAGTGGCCACTCTGACTTTTCCCTATTCCTGTATTTGTCACTTCCCAAGTCTTAATTGCTAAGGCGAGTCTGGACCAGGTGGCTTCCTTACTACAGTGACTAATCAAAACTGGCCACTTCATTGTGTGATTTTGTGTTTTCAGTGTGTATGGCAAGCAAAAAGAGAGAAGAATACACAGCTCTTCAACATGTTTTGTTTAGCCTCAGGTTAGTCTGTGTCTGTAGCCACTTACTGCACTGACTGGTGACTGGTGAAATAGCCTTGATCCTCAAGTCTCATCTGGATGCTTACATCAAGTGACAAATGTAGCAAGCCCAAGGTCAGAGTGCAGATGAAAGCTTTCTATTGATTTTTTTTCATTTTTTTCATGTTTTTTAAAGAGGAAAAAAATGGGGAATTAATGCAAATAAGTCAATTTTGTAATTAGGCATATGGAAGTAATTATACATAATCTTGAAACAGAACATCGGAGTTGCTTGGGTAAGTGCTTATCCATATCTGTACTTTTCCTTTTTTTCTCAAACTAATATACAAGGGAAGATGAAGTAAAATGAAGCCCAAAAAAATTTTCCCTCTCTTTCCTATATATATGCTTGTTTGTCTTATTTCGGTAAGAAAAGGCTTTTTAAAAGTCTAAATCAAGTAGATCATTGGCACTCTATATTGTTTTGGTTGCTAATATTTTTATAGTAAGGGATAAGGGATAATACAGCTGGGTAAATGTGTGGACAGCAAAAAGACTTACAGCAAAAGAAATAATAATTTAAGGTTCTTGCTTCTTGTGCAGAAAAGCATCCAAATATGTTATTTTGAAAAATCATTCAAATCTCTGCTTTTACTGCTGCCTTTCCCTAAAAGCCCACAATTTGCAGCCATAGCAATACCGGAGGTGTCGTCTGGTAGCAAGTGTGATGCTTGACAGACCAGCCCTGGAGGTTCATTTCCTTGGGCGTGTGGGGAGGAATGAAAACGTCCGCAGCTCTTGAAGGTCTGCAGCAGCCTGGCAGTCATTTCATCTACTGTGACATCCCTCTTTAAGCTTGGGAGAGCGTTTCAGTCCTTGCAGACAATGGCATGTCAGAGCAAGGGCTTTCCTAAAGCACAGTATGGCTGTAAACATGGGAGGGAAGATTCTGCCCACTTGCAGAATCACCGTTGTTGTGCTCCATGTCTGGAATGCATGCAACCCTAAGATAAATATTTCAGTGACTGGAGATGAGCAAACTTCCTACTGACACCTTCGCTACAAGAAGGTGAAATACAACCTGTTCTTGGAGAAAATCCAGAATTGGAGAGGTTACAGAAAAGAGTATATGGGAAGGAAGTGCTATGGGAACAGCAAAAATATTGCTGATGCAGTATTATAAAGCAGCTAGGCTTGCAAGTTAGTCCAAGGATCGTTATCACAAGACACTTTTGCATTCTGCTGTTGACCTCTTGGACAGCGCGGAAAATGAAAGCAATCCTCAGCAGGGTTTCAGGAGATGTTCTCAAGTATGTGGTTGTCAGGCCTTGGACCAAGAGCAGTGCGTGTAATTTTACATTTAAGTGCAACTGTAGAAACTGCTGATTAGTATCATGTATGATATCATAGCAAATTTTTTATTTAGACCTCTGCTGAACTTGGCAATTGAGCAAATGCTTTATGTTAAGAAGCCAAATTTGAAGTTTTCATTATATTTCAATAATGAGCAGTTGACATTTTTTGAATTAGGTGTATGTGTTTGACAGCTGTGATAAAAGAAAGGTTGTTTGTCTCATAGCTCAGTAAGATTGTTCTACCTGCCATTGAATTCCCTTTGAATATTGTTAACTATGTCCTTATTTGTGGTGATGGCTTTAATTGTCAAGACTGTAAAGCTGAATACAAGCAAAGTGAAACAGAATAGTGAAGTGTTTTGGTGAGTGCATATCTTGAGTTTCAAGGGTGCACATATGCATATCTGCTCTCCCATATCTACATGGACAGGTTATTTTAAAAACAAAAGAGAGATGAAGTCAAGAATGACCTGTTAAAAAACAAGATATCTGAGATGCTGATAGTGTATTTTTGGTACTCTTTAAAATATTTTAAAAGCTTGTCTTGCATGAGACCTTTGCTACTGTTACTAAGTGTCAATCAGGGTACTTATATCTGTGGTATCAAACCACTGCATTTTCCATATGCATGATACCTTTAGCACGTTACTACATTGTAGATGTACAGAATGAAGTTTAATTTTCTGTTGCAAAGTCTGCTTTTGCATGTCTTTGTTGCTATGAAAACAGCTAAAACCATTTTTTTTCTTGGAAGAGATTTTCATACAAAAATAAATGTCTTCAAATTAGATTTTTTATCGTTATGATACATTTTTAGCTCAACACATTTAATATAATTTGTAATTTATTTACCATTCAGTGTAACAACTCGTGGGTAAAAAACCATAACTAGCTAATAATCTTTACAAACACTATGAGCTTGTAAGTTCCAAAAGTGTTTTACAATTAATTAAATTTTGTATGTTTTGAAACTTGTCATTCTGGGAGTATCCTAGCAATTGATAATCACTCCGTTTTCCGTATGTACCTCAGATTCTCTAGTATATATACTGGGCATGTGATTTTAACTGTGAATCTATGATAGGAATAGCTAAGTGACTATAAGATAAATGGCCTTAGATTTAATAGTTTTAGTATTAAAAAAAGATGTGTAAAAAATTCTATTCTTATTTAGCTGAAACAGTGTCACAGCTACAGCTATGGATTGTACATTCAATGATATGAATACTTTTTTTTTCCTGTAAAATAATGGCAAAATATCTAGGGAAAAATAGATTACTTTTGTTGTGTGTTTCCACAACTTTCTCACATGTGATATTTCTTAGATTTGCTTAGATTTTTTGTAAGCTTTCTGTTTAGTTCTTCAACAAACCAAGAAATTATTACAGGAAAACATGTTCACCACCACAGGGAGAAAAGCTCAGGATGATCGCTTCTGTAATGTTACTTGCAGATGAATGTTTTTGATTTGTTTTCCACTTAGATATATTTTTTTACAACCATCTTTGTCAGATAAAGCAATTTGTAAAGAATGAGTTGTCTCTTTTCTCTCTCTCTCTCTTTTTTTTTTTTTTTAATAAACTCCAAGCCCCAACCTGTAGAACTCCCGGGGAGCAAAGCTGAGGAACTTATTATTAATCTCCACACACTTTCCTAAGCTTGTTTCTAAGCTTCTTTTTAAAAAACAGGTGATTTTTTTTTCACAAGTCCCCAGTGATGGAGTTAAGAAATAAATTGGATAACTTGCCTTAAAATATAAAATACAGAAAATACCCTGTATATGAATCTTAAAAAAATATAACTGGAAGGGGCATTGTGTTCTAGGTATCTAGGGTAAAGACTGGGAAAACATGTAAGCCACGAGCTCCATCCATAGTATGTCCAGATGTGTTATGTATCTCAACCACATATGGGAATTAATACTATTAATTCCAACCCTCTCTCACTGCTGCGGGTTATTCATCACTCGCAGCCCCGGTTCCTGTCCTTGCTTCCCCCGTGAGCAGGTTACCTGGCTCTTTCTCAGTCCTCAGCAGCTTCAGACTCACCTTCAAGCCTCCCGTGTCAAGCCTGCGCCCAGCTTGGCTCGCGCTCAGCCCTGCCGCGACTGGTTTACTTTGATTTAATTAAAATGCACCCATCCAGAACCCCGGGCGCGCCGCTCGCTGCCGCTCCGCAGAACCTTTCACTCCTGCAGTATTTTCACACTGCTTTGAATCAGCCCCCAGAGCAGCCTCCTTCTTCTATTACACCCAGCAACCTGTCTCCTTCAAAAACACTATTCGCTATATATGTAGTTAAAAAGGCCTGAATCCAGCGCAACCCCGTAAGCTTGATTTTTTTTTGTTTGTTTTGCATTGTTTTGGCAGTGTTAATATTTCTGTGCTAAGTATTAGGAGAGCAGCCCTGCCATGTGAACACTAATTCCCGTGCTGCGGCTGAACAGAAGCACTGCGTTATCTTCTGTTATCTGAGTGCTTTTCTGATCAGGAGATTTAGCAAGATGGAAAATTGTGTTGTCTTCCTCTCAGAGAGACAGCGGTTAATCATGTTCATTGAGTTAAAAAGATGTGACTGTTGTATGCACAGGCTAGGTTTTATTCTTAAGTGTCAAGAGCATCAATAGTACTTTGTAAAAATGAATAATTCAAGCAATTAGGAACCTGAATAAGTAGAATTTATTAACCTTTTAGATGTTTTTGTTTTTTTCAGGCAAGAGAGCTTTCTTAACCCTCTTTATTTCCTTCTTTCTATTTCTCTTGTATTTCCAGTATATTCCTTTAAAGCTCTTCCTTATCCCTTTTTCCCACTCATCCTTGTCCTACTCTCTTTGCATACTACCCAACTATTCCTTATCTTTTTGCCTTTTGCTTTGCTTGCTGATTTTTTCTTTCTTTCTTTAACCATATAATCTAATATCCTGCACCTTAGCTTTCATTACAAGGAACAAAGACAAATAAACGTGTTTAAAGTCTGCTCATATGACCCTTTTTAGACCTTTATAAAGAGAGATGAACCTCCGCTGATTAGTGGATGTCAGGTGCAGATTTCAGAGTAACCCCAGATCTCGGTGCTTGGTCAGATCCCACCCTCAGTACAGGCTCAGTTCTGTTCACAACGTTGCTTGTGGACGGCCCTGCTCGTTTGCCCCAGCAGGCGATCAAGACCTGGTATTATCTCTATTCCCTAGTCCCTCCTCTGGAGCTTCTGCAGGGACTTCTGATGCTCTTCTTTTTGTGCCCAGAGAGTTTCTTGTGTATGCCCTGCACGGTGGCGAGAGTTATTGCTACTGTTGGAGGCAGAAGTAGCTGGGTTAGTATTTACAGGGATGCTAGGACCTACAGAGGTAATAAAGAAACTGAGAGAATTGAAATCTTGGTGAAGACTTCACATCAAAAATGAATTTTGGGTAAATTAATTACCTTTATTAATGTGGCTTTCAGTATTTTGATTTGTTTTGCTTCTATTTTCTTTCCTAAGTCAATAAACCATCTCAGCCGTAAAGTACTTATTTTCTTCTCTAATCAGGGTTGTGTTTTCTTGGTTTATGGGCTGGCAGTGTATAAAGGATTGTTCAGTGTGTTTCTATGCTTTTTCTCTTTTTCTGAATGATAATTTCAGACCTAGAAAATCAAGCTGTCCTGAACCTCACTCTAAGTCTAAATATGATTAAAACTGGTCTAATACTCAATTGAAGAAAAATGCTTCTATATTTACTTTTTCTTTTTTGGGGGGGATGGAATCTGCTTCTAGGCTGCAATCAGAAATGCTAAAACTGTATTTAATGATTTTCATATTAATTTCTTAATTTAAGGAAATTTTTCTCTTCAGAGTTTTCTAATCATTTTGGTATTTGCGTACAAGGGCTAATTGAAGCAATTTGAGACAAGCAGAACGAATTTGTTTTATTTCAGGAGTGGCAGCTTTTTGTTGTTTCGCCTCTCCCTCAGTTCCAGTCTCTGACTGGAGCAGAACCTGATCATCAGTATGCAACCCCAGCTGCTCCAAACCCCACTACAGCAGCAAATTCTGGCATTGAGAAATACAGCACCAAATTCAGGACACACCAACAGTGCAAATGGTTTAAATTGCACAATATTTCAGATCCTTCTCTGTAAGTTTGCTACATCTGTTTACATTGCCGTAGGCTTTATCACATGAATACTGTACTCCTTTTCAGTAAGTTACTCATCTCCACTATCCTTTTATCTGCAAATTCAGCTGAAAGTCTGACCAAAGTAGTAAAGCGAAAATTTTATTTAGTCTCACAAGAGGAATGAGAAGCTGCCATTTAAGTCACTGAAGATCCTAAAAATGGGTTGGACTGAAGGAATAGAATATGTTCTGAAATATTTTCTTTCATGCAACTTGGAGCTTACATTAATGTGTTTCATCATGCATTTAGTATGTTTCTAGCTCTAGGAGGTCATGCCAGGTTATTTCATTTTAATCTCTTTCTTCTTGCTACATATTAAGCCCAGTAACAGGATATGTGCTGATGTGCCTTTGAACATCAATAGGACTCAAAACCTACCACAGAGCATCCCCAGTGCAGATCAGATTAATAGTACCTGATTACGCTTGGGCGATATTACCTTCGCTTCCTTAGTTAACAGAGGAATTAATAACTCCCATTAGCATTAGCAATCATAAAGTTAACCCTTTGTTAAAAGGCAGAGTAGAAGAGCAATGTCATTGCACTCTGTAGGTCCTTAAAAAAGGTGACTGATGTGATGTACACAGGGACAGCCCTTGGACACTGCAGCGAGGACGAATATTTTGAATTATTTTAGATGCGTTTCTCAGTCTGCCTGAGTAATTTAGAAAATAGATTCATGCTAAAAAAAAACATTCAGGATCATAATCCTTTATTTTTTGCATAAATCTCCAAGTGATAGCCAACCTAGTGTAAAGGTGTGGTAATTATACTGAAGGGCTGAATGACACTGAAAGCTATGTGCTTCATGGATCATTGGCGATGCTAATTACCTTTTACTAGGACTGTCACCTGTATTTATGATGAAGGAGGCAACAGAATTATTTCATATGCTTAGTAAAATCAGTTGTTACAAAGCAATGATGTTGATTGTCTTTTTTTATATATAGAAAAAAAAATGTTTTTTTCTCTCTGCTAATGCTTTGGCTAAATGGAGCCAAAGCATCTTAATCTCAGCAGGCCTGTTGAGTTTTCTGTTCCTCTAATGAAGTATGTTTGCAACGTATGATGCGTTTACTATTGCAGTCTGGTTTACATGTCCTTTTACCTTTTGCCAAATTGGAACAAACTGTTCAAAGCTTGGATTAGATAAACAAATCTATTTTGTGTAATTCAATAACTGCTGATAGATGGTTCGTGCTGCACTGCCTGGGATAGTATCAATACCTTTTCTCTCATCTGCCATGGCAGAGAAGTGCTCAATCACTGCCATGAAAGAACACAGAATATCAATTGGATTGTCATGGTTTTCTAGTAAAAATCAGCCACAATTTAGAGCAGTGGCATTATAAACCTTCCTCAATTTTATATTTCATTTTTTATGCAGCTGTTAGCTCTAATCAGGTAAATGGGAGAATTAACCAAATCTGCCTGAACAACCTGTTCAAATGTAGCCAAATTCTTCTTTGAATTTTATCTGACAATGGCATAATGACAAATATGACTTCCTTGTTTCACATTGAGAGTTACCATAAAAAAAAAGAAATCAAATTAGACTTTTGCAAAATTAATGAATGAAAACATAGAAGTTGTGGATAGCAGTTGGTAAAGTAAGAGACCACATCTATCTGATCTCTTGGAATTAAGCTTTAGTTAAAACTGAACAATAAACTAAACAATGCTAAACTAAAACTAAACAATAAAAATAACAGGTCGAATAGAAATGAGCATTATTGTTTTTATCCCCTAAAAGACTTCTCTGCAGAAGAAGAAAAAAACAATGTTCCAACTCAAAAAAAAAAAAAAAAGATATTTATAATAAATCTTGTTTGGCAGCTTATCACACACTTAAATGAGGAACAATGGTCTCTCTGGAGAAGTTCCTGATGCTATTCAGATGAAGTACCCCTTTTGAGCTTTTTGTCCCTTGGAAGGTTTGCTAAAAGAGCAACTCCCCAAAATCACCAAAAACACTGTTTCCAAATTCTTAGTGACCTCACTGAGAACGCAGGTGTTAGAAACTGAAAAAGAGAAACTCAGGAAAGTAAAATCATTTTAGTATATCTATTAAAAAAATCATAAAGGTACACAATGATATTCTCTATTCAAACTTCAAAAAGCTATATTTAAAAATCATAAAGTTTTTTTTTTTTTTTTTTTTTTAACTTTAGCACCGCTGCAATTTAACTCTGTTTTTTTAACAAAAAGCCATAGCTGTTACTCAGTACTTACAGGTGTGCAGATTATTTATCTGCCCATAACCATGGTTACGACAGTGGTAACAGTGGAAATTCTGAACTAAGCTAAAACTATTTATGTAAACACTCCCCTATGAGCAGAAATAGATCTTCAAATGGATGTAATTTAAAAATGAAATCCTCTTTTATATTACAAGAAATGTCTCTTATGATTTCCCTTGGAGCAGTATTGACCTTTAGGTTGTAGCTCTTCAAACCTACTTCTCCATAAATTTGTGTACTTGAAATATTTTCCAGATTTTTATCTTTTGGTCATTTTATAGAGTGGAGATTTTGCTGTTGTTGTTATTATTTGTTTGTTTTTGTGGATTATTCTTTTTTTTTTCTTCATATTGCATCATAGAATATCTATTAGTATATCTCCTTTTTTTTTACCTTCGCTTTTTTTCCTGGTAAAGGAGACTATTCATTCAGAAATGTTCTATACCTAGTGAAACTGATGGGACTCCTAGGACATTTTTTGAAGTGGTTGTTCTGAACCTGGTTCTGGATCAACAGGAAATTTCCACTGTTTAGGTACACTGAGTGCTTACGTGAAATAATTTGATAGACTTAATTCATGGGCAGAACATCCACCTAATGGTGCAGGGTAATTGCTATCGTGCTGAAAGTCACAGCTTGTCCAGGCTCTCTCGACATCAGAACAGAACTCTCAGCTATTCAGACCAGTGTGGAAACACGAGGGGGAGGCTGATTCAGTTTTGTAACCTGTCTGCTTTGTGAGTACACAGGTAGCCCAATAATTACCCAAGGAACTTAGGGAATGTCAAAGATGAAATCTTTAACCTTTTCATAGTTTACATGAAGGGCTTCACCATGAGTCCAGTATTGTAATGCTTCTTCCAATAACAGCCCTGTCAGCAGGGGCTCTCAAATGCACAGATCCCGTTCTATTCCTCTTGGTCATTAATTGTCCATTTGTTTAAATGCCTACTTGTTATTTAACATTTGAAGCCTGCAGCTCTTAAGCAGGCACCTCCAGCTATAAAAGATTCATCCCAAAGAATTAAACAAATTAAAAGCTTGAGGTAGCTTCCTCAGTAGTCATTCATTCAGAAATCTCTAATATCAAAAGTGGTATATATTATTTACTCACACTGTTTTCATCTGTCTTGGCCATTTTTAAATAATAGATTCAAGTAGATGAAATCGAGATGTTGAAGAGGAGTTTGGTTGCCTCTGTGCTGTGACAGGATCAACTAGTTTAGAACAGCATTGGAAAGGTGATGTATTTGTTCTTAGAAACTTCCAAAAAGGTGATTCTGTAATATTTCTAAGTTCTTGTACCTTAGCAGTTAAAAGTTTATGATTAGACAGCTTTGATAGTCTCTTTTTTGAAAATTAGATTAACTTCTTCTTCATCTTGTGGTAGCCACTGAGAAAATGAGTTCACTGTTTTGTTTGTAACAAACTTTTACTTGTGGAAAGAATATTACTGCATCAATCTTGTCGTCTATAAATAATCAAATTCTATTGCTTGAACCTTTGCTCTTTTTTTTTTCTATTCCCTTTTACTGTCCTTTGCATTTTTCTTTGCTTTATCTCCATCTTTCTTAAAGCGTAGTTGTGAAAGGAGCATTTTCACCAATGCAGTGAACACTGCATTACCTGGAGCTTAATGGGGCTGAATAGAGGGCAGTTATTAAATCCTTATCTTCGGGGCTCACCCTGTTATTCCGTGTGTTATGACTGTGCATCTGATTTCAGTTTCCCAGGTGTAACCCTTTGCTCTCGCTTTTACTGAATTTCAACCAGTTGCCTTTTAACTCTTAATCTAAAAATAATTTTCATTCCGGGCTCCGAGGTGCTTAGGACTCCTCCTCACTGTCTAATGATCACATTTGGGCTTGTCTCTGCCATTATTAGTGGAACTAATGAAAATGCTCAGTAGATCTCAACCCTCACAGTCCCCTATCTAGTCCCACTTGAAATCCTCTTCATTTGACAGCAAATCATTGATAATTGTTCATTGAGAGCAATTTCTCAAGTGGTTGTCCACCCACCTGATGGTGATTACATCCCCTGCCTCAGCTTATTTATGAGAATATTATATGGAATAGTGTCACAGGCTTTAATTAAAAGTCATGATATATCATATCTACAACTTCCCCTTGATCCACTTAGCTTGTGAAAGAAGGATAGGAGACTGACTTGACATGATTTCTTTTTGACACATGCATATTAGTTGTTTTACTATCCTGTCTTTAAGGAACTTACAGCTATAACGCTTAATCCTTATTTCCAAATATATTAAATTGACTAGATAATCCTCTGTGATATGCTGCTAGCCAACATTTTTTTTATTTTTCTTTTTACAGATCTCTGATAAATGTTCACTAATATTCAGAGATTCCTATGACTTATTTCCTAAAAACTGCCAAGTGATTATTTTCAGTCCCTGCTCCAGTGCTCACATTTGACTGATCTATATCTTCTCTCAGCATGTTTTCTCCATCACTGCTCTTTTAATAACCTTGTTAATTTAATTCTGTTAAGTGGCTGTTCGCAATTTATCTTTCATGTAAAATTTTAGGAAAAAGGCAATTAATATCTTACCCTTCTCTTTATAGGCTGAAGTTTAGCCTCCATTCTCTTTTACATTCTCTTAACTCAGGTATAGTTATGGACACTTTCTGTTGCATCCTCTTCCTTGTTGTAATGAGACATTAATTTTTCTTCTGCATATCGACCTTTTTTTTGTTTTCTTTTCACATGTACTTAAACTATTGCTTTATCCTCAGTCATATGCACTTGTTATCAGATGTTTCTATGATTCCTTTTCTACTTTCAGATCATTTAAAGAGTCACTGACTCGGCTAAAATGATCTCTGATTTTACTTCCTCTATTTCCTTTGCCTAGAATTTTTGCCTTTGTGCATTTGATAAGCTGTATGATCTTGCTAATGTGAATGTTTTGAAACTATATGACTCTTGGGTTACTGAAAATTAGGCTTACTGCGTTGCTGTAATTACTAGACTGTATTCTTTGAATAAACTGCAAAGTACCCGACTGTTTTTTTGTTTTGTTTTCCGTGTTTTTTTTTTTTTTTTTTTTTGATATTTTTTAGAATAAGAAAAGGCAAGACAGGTTTTAAAGCGTACATAAAAAAGATGGATTTTTTCTCCTGGCACTGATGGTAGCAGAAGCAGCAAAGAATTCAGCTTTCAGCTAACCAAGTCACCTAGATTAGCAAGTTGTTAATTCTTTGATCTTCTCCATAGCTGTTGACTGTCAGCTCTTCTACGCTTATGTTTTGGACCAGGTCTCTCTCAAGGGTGGCTTGAACAACTGGATTGCATTTTGGTTTTCCAAAGGTTATGGCTAAGTCTCAGCAGGAACAACAGAATACAATGCCTCTCCAAAAGACAGAATCTGTTGGTCACATTATCACTTAAAACGTTCTTTTATGCAAGATCACAGCTCTTGGCAACTGAAGAGCCTGGAATTAAGCAACGGGCAGCTAGTGACTTGCCTCCAGCAAAGGCTCCTCTGGCGATGCCATCGCTCCTGCTCAGGGTCGTGCATTAGCCCAGCCTGAGCTGGGCTGCCTCCCCAGCTGCCTCCACTGGCTGTAGCCTCTCTGTCCTAGCTTGTTCACCAATGACTTTTCTTTCCAAGAGACCCTGCAGGGTTTTGAAGTCTATTCTTCCTGTTTGTTTTACTCAAGCTTCCAATTAATTGAAATAATAACTGTGACACTTGTTTTCCCAGTTAATTTTCTCCCTCTAGAATCTCAATCAATTCTTCACTATTAATCAAATATAAATGTAAAATAGCTGTCCACTGGATCAATGAAAGGCAAGAGCTTTGCCCATCTTATCTTGCTGCCTAGACCACCCCTGAATTCAGAGGAAACATAAAACATACTTGGTAAGTAGTTTAGCACCTTCTTTTTTCTTTTTTTTTTTTTTCATTCACCTGTCCTTAGAATACTAATGATACCTTTCAAGTCAGTATTACAGTCCTGTGATTTGTCTCACCCAGAGATGGCGATAACAATTTTTCTGTAACTTTAGTTGTTTAGTAGGACAGATGGGATGTTTTTGTCTTGAGAGAAAATCATTCCACGAATAATTCCAGAGCAGAAGCAGGCACCAGGGTCTAGTTCAGCTTTAAAATACAAGCAGCGACTTGCTTCAGTCAAGAAGTAATTTGAAAGCTAATGAGGATGGGCACAAGTTATTTTATAGGCAGCTGAAATGTTATCATGTAGCAGCAGACACCAATACACTTTACTCAGGAATTTTTGTCAGATAGTGTTATATGGATTTCCAAGGCTTTATATAATATCTCACTGTTTGTCAGGATGCTATTTGAAAATGTAGTAAAGTCAGAAAGCCTCACTACAGTATTTTGTGTGAATTTATTGGTATTCTTTCGCATTACTTTTTTGAGAACTCATCAGGAAGAAGTGGCTGTTGCCATTCTGACCAGGTAGTGTTATTATATTTGCTTTGCACTGATTTCCATGGGTGACAATGTTTATGCTTGGTGTGAAAGAGGAAATACTTTCAGCACTACACTTTTTTTTTTTTTTAATACCAAGGTCTTTGATAGCCTTAATCCTTTGCATACTCACGTGAACAGATTAGCAAGGATCCTCTTTGTGTCTCTTCATCAGGATGAGAGATACATATTCTAGTTTACATGGTCCTTAACAAAGGAAAAGGAGATGCTTAATCTAAGTAAATACTTTTTTTTAAAAGGAGGAGGGAGCAGTGTTAGTGATGTTGATGCTTGAAGAAGGAAACCTGTTGTAACTGCTAAGGGTCTGCTATACTACTCTGGGAAAAACTCTAGGGAAAAAAACAGTGAGCAAATTGCATCCCATTGCTGCCTTCATCTTGCAGGTCCTTGATGATAGTGTTTTACCTTCTTCTCCAACAGAGTTATGTTAAATTCACTGAAACTTTGGGTCCTATGTAGTTCAGAATGGACATTCTCTTTAGGTGAAACTTCTGGCTTTTTCCTCAGTGTTGCTCAATTCTTTGTACATAAAATAGGATGTAGGGAAAATAAATCAGTTTGTGAAGTGCTCTTAAACTCTTGAGCTGAATAGCCTGGGAGGACAGTAATAACTACAGGGCATGTTTGACTGCCCACTGAGACAATAGAATATTGTGTGGATGTGTGTTAATTGAGCAGCCACCACTGCGAGGTCTGAGTGAAGCCAAAACTCTGCAGAAAATAGGAGAGGATCGTGTAATTAAGGGCAGTATAGCTAGGGTGGCAAATGGAAGCACACCAGGCAACTTTCGTTCCTGCACTTCCTAGCTATTGAAAGGATCACTGGGAAAATACTGTTCTTTAATGCATTTTGTGTGTGTGTGTGTGTGTGCATAATATATATTTGCAGCTGGTTCATTATTGTTTGTGATTGAAAGTCTAATTAATTGTTATGTTGCTTATTGTTTTTTTAATGGAAATAGTTTTTTAATGGAAATAGTTTTTTAATGGAGGTAGTTTTTTATTTTTATTGATTATTTATAGTGGCATCTTTTAGTACCTTTCCAGAATACAGAGCAGCTTGCCCTAATTTGCAACATGAGAAACAGAGTCTGTTCAAAGGGAAAAAAAATACCCCAGCAGGTATTTCACTCAGTGCTGCAAGCAGTGGCTGTAGCCTGTGGACTGGTCCTAGAGCTTGAAGATTCAGACTTGTGAGCCAGGGAATACATGTGAACTTCCCTCCAAAGGAAGTAATGAACACAGAAAGGAGTGTCTTCCCTCCACAGAACTGTGCACAGGAAGATGAGGTTCTCTCTGCTGCTTCACTCAGGACCCTAGGTGGTTTCCTCAGCATTTACCTTGTAGGGGAACCATACATGCCATGAGCAGAAAGAGCAGAAGCTGTCAAGAGGAGCACTGCAGAAAGCCTGCCAAGACAAATCTGTAGGACCTAGAAAGCTTCACCTCCCGTAGCAACTCACTGCTCATATGCAGAACAAACCTGAGACCAAGTGTGTTGTTGTGCAAGAAGTAGCAAGGAAACTCAGAACGGAGGATGTGGGAAAGGGTCAAAGGGCTGCTCCAGAGAGCACAGTTCCTTGCATGTTTTGCCTCTGCCAGATTGAATATTCCGCTTTTCAAAACCAAGTCTAAAATTCTTGGCAAGGCTGAAATGCTGTCAGAAGCAGCCCAGAACAAACAACTGTTCCCTCCAACAGACGAGTGCAGAAGAGCCGGCAGCAAGTTCTTGCGATGCGTCTTGTTAGAATCATTGCTGTAATTTTTCTGAAAATGCAAGCATCCTAAACATGGTTTGCCGGACTGAGTGGGAGGAATGTGAATATGATATCATTGTGTTTCTCTTGTAGATCTTTTTTCCCCTGGAGTGGATACATGGTAATTTTCCTGGGATCTCTGCAGGAGGTGGCTTTCTTTGCAATTCATCAAATTGTTTGGCTTTTATTTAAATAAACATTCATGTGTAACACTTCAGATTTCAATTGCTGATGTACCTGTGTTTAAATATTTAATAGAATTTTCATATATTGTTGAAAATAATTAAGGTATTCCACTTCTCTTTATGGGAGAGTCTGAAAATACTAGCTTCAGCAAATATGAATAGTATTTACTATGTTGGGGAAAAAAACCATAATTCACCAAAAACTCCACTGCAAAATAATTTAAGTACTAAGATTATTTGGGTTTATTACTTTATCTTTTTGAAACAGAAAGTGAAGAAATACTGAAAAGGGGTAATTGTAATATCTCTCAAAGGAACTAGCTATGAAGGACATCTTCCCTGAGGGAATCCCATTTCACTTTCATAACTGATTGTTTCTCCCTTCAGATATTCTTTGCCTACTCCTATTTCTTCACAGTAGATGTTTCCATGTTGTCCTCATCAGGCCGCATTATTTTCACCTTTGCACTGAACTTGCTGGAAAATATTTCTCCTATAGTATATGTATTATATCTGATTTCTTACCCTAAGGCCTATCATCAAGCTCTTCATCTGTTAGATTCTTATCATTCTTTTCTCTCCTTTTCATCAGTTTTTTACAGTTCTTTTTCTGTCTGTATTTTTTGCCTTTTTTTTTTTTCCTATTTTATCTTCCCTCAACATACCATGAACATTATCCAGCTTGCTCCTTGATTGCTTCCTTGTTGGGCATTTTGGCACTCTACTGTGTCATCCCTGCAGTCACCAAATTGATGCCTTTTTCAAAATCATCTACTTTTGGGTATCTTTCTCTTTTCCAACTCAGATGCTGAACACATGGAGGTTAATTCGTGTGAATGTGGACAATTTTAAGTTCAAAACCTTTTAAACGGGAGGTTATGTGAGGGATTGCAGACTCTGGTAGCCTCATAGATGTGAGGCGTCTATGGCTCTGTACCCCCAGGCTCTGCCAGCAGTGAGGCCGAGCTTCTATCCATGAAAGGCATGTTTGTGTGTGTGTATTTTGTATCAGTGAATACATATCTGTATACATAAATATATGCATGTTTGTCCACATAAATCAACCAAAAAAGAGAATGCTGCTTCTACCAGCACTTGCATAAACATATACAGCACTCACACAAACATGAGCAGTGAGACAGTCTGATGCTGTTCCTACCTTCCCTCTCATCAGTTCTGAGATCTGATTGTTGCACCAACATCCCGGAGTGACCTTTGCACCATCCCCAAATGCTCTTTGCCTAGCGGGTGGTATATCCCCAATATCCCCACAGACAGTCCCACCAGGTGGTCATGGAAGGGGGTCCTCTTGTGTTGACCAGTTTCAGCCCCAGCCAGGGCCCAGATGTCCTCCTTTGATTGTAATTATCAATGGTTCGAGATTCTTACATTTTCTTTGATTTGCAGTCTTCTGTGGAGTGGCAGTGTTTCATCCAGCAGCAAATCTTCTACCTAATTTCTAATTCCTTAGAACTTGTAAAGTCCATTTTCCATGACTCAGAACCACTCAGTGGCCACAATTAACTCTTTCTGTTTGCTAAACCATATTTTTGGAGCGAGAGAAATGGTACGCAATATAAGAAAAAATAAAAAAGGGGGCAGGAAAGAAAACAGCTTTAAATTATGTGTTGCATCACCTTGTCATGCAATGACATTTCAAGGCTATTTACACATATTCAGTCATTTAGTAGTGTGGTCTCTAGCGCTGATCAAAATGATGAAGAGCACGAAGGGGAAATAAGTGAGCTTTCAGCTCTGATTTAGGACAAAGGAGAGTTAGCATGGTTGGACACAGAGCGAAAGAAAGGCTGGGAGATGTGCAGAAGAAATGACAGTAACTGTGGCCGTGTGTGTTGACAGGCAGTGCAGGGGACTGTCAGATCTCTTCCAACGTCAGGGGAGTGTGAAGAGTTGCCCTCATGAGCGAGTCCACTTAGATTAAAACTGAAAAGGTGGGAAGGCAGATGGAGTGTGTGCATTACCTGCAAGAGAAACAAGCATCTGAGCAGCAATTACAACCATATCAACAGTAGGCATATTTAAAATTGCTTAAAACTTGCCAACCTGTGAGATCAGGTCATTTTGACTTCTAAAGGAAGTATCTTGTGTTATTTCCTGTGAAAACAATGTTAAGAAATAATTTCAGTTTTGAAAAAAAGTTCGACAAGTTGTGAATATTCTCTTTTACTTACTAGATCTTATTTATTTATTTATTTTCATATTGTTTCATGATGTGTCCAAGCTTTGGAAGTAGTATTTGAAATAAACTTCTGCAAGGTAAAGGTTCACATAAAATACAGCTACATGCACACACAAACACCAACTACTCTTTATGGGTATCTTAATATTAAAAATGGGTACATTCAGTAAAATACCCTGCTCAGTTATGTTTTTTAACAGAAACACTTAGGGCAAACAGTACTAGAGCAAATGATCCCAGTTTCAAGCAAAGGACATCTGTTTTTCCTGTACTTCAAATATTACGTCATGTCCTGCCTTTTCTATGCTAATTTACACTTAAAGTGTTTACTTTTTTGGTAACTCGAAGCATTAGAGACTAAAAGAATGGGTGCTGAAATCTTTCCTGTTGTTTCAGTCCTTCAAGTAGTCTGAATCGAAACTGAATCATATGTTTCAGTGTCCAAAATTGGCAGCTTCAGGCAAGAAAATAGGACGGGCGGAAAGGAAAACCGTAATCTGCTCATAAATGAGTAGCCCAAGTGCTGTGTGAGACGAGAGCCCTTGCTGAGACGCCTCCGTGGGATGCGCCAGCTCTCCCATTCCTGGAGCCTGTTGAGGGAGCACTCAGGGGTGCTCCCGGCTGCTCTGTGCTGTGGCAGGGGGTTCACACCAACCCAAGGCAATCAGGTAACTAGATCTGGATTGTCACGTTATTGAGCAGAAAGCCCAACTCCGTACGTTTCAGAAGAGGGTGTCATGTATATAGATGAATTCAAGTACGTGCACACCACCTGTGGAGCTTGCCATATACCTTTACACATAGCACTGTGTAATGACACAAGATGAGAGTTTTCGAGATTTGAAATGGGTTGTTAAAAAGTTTTATAGTACCTCTAATTACTAACTTTTCTTCTAAAACTTATGTCAGAGTCCTTGTGAATGCTCCCAGTCTCTTTCCTCCTCTAAGCTTGCTTTCTTCAGCACTGGCCATGTCTGCCTCCTGCTGTTCTTTCCTATTATTTTTTTCTCACACATTGACTTGCGAGTATGTCCCACTGCTGTCAGTGAAACGTGTGAAGAATTAAAAGACTGCCTGTGCTTGATAAGCCCAAATCCTAAAAATATTACCTACCTAGACACCCACGCTTCTACTTTTTCTTTCTTATTAGCTTGTGGATGTGTGGCTTTGCTGCCTCGGTGCCGTGCAATGAGGACAGCAGGTCCTTGCAGCAGATCCGGTTGCCCAGTTGAGGTTCTTGCAGACGTGGCCACCACAGGGAGCACAAATGCTGTGCACAGGAACACGGTGCCTTAACAGAGAGCAGCCAGGGTGAAGGCGTCTGAAATGTTTTGAATAGATTCGCCTTTGATCACCGTTGCAGATTGTACATTTGTAAATATATTAAATTACTGACTGTTCATATGTGATTGCTCAACAAGACAGTGCATTGGGAAGTGGCAGCGTAATTATCAAATCTGCTTTGCACATGGAGTCACACTGATAGTTCTGCATCATTGGGAAGCTCTTGGCAGTATGAAATCTGAAGACAGTAATTAGAGTTGTATCTATTAAGACAGAAGAATTTGTTCCTTTTCATAATTTTGTTCAGACATATCAAAGAAGTCATAAAATCTAAAGACCAATCTATACTAAATAATAATAATAATAAAAAAAATCCATTATCCTACCATTTTACCTAGTTAAAATATCTTTAATTTATTGAGATATTTAATAAACCTTCCTGGCACTGTGTACACAAGCTGTAACATTAAGTAATATGTTCATCATCAGTCTCTCTACCTCATCCTAGCTGAATACTGTCACGGGTAGTGTTATTGATTTATCCTTTATCTTTTAAAGAAGTTTAGTGAGATGTTATTTTTTTTCCTGTCTTCACCATTTTCACAGATTCCAGGCAAAAAAAGATAGCTTGCAACTCATCTTATGGAAATTTGCAATCCATAATGAGGAAAAAAAATGTTTTTGTTTCTAATCTGAATTTCCAGAGTGATAATGCAAAGAAGAAAATTTTTTAGTAACAGGATTGGTCTTGGTCTAACTAGCCCTGACCGACCCAAGGCTTTGGATTGACCTTTCTTAGTCTACTAATGGATTTTGGCTCCTGGAGTTACGTAATTCGATTCCCATTGACAGTGAACTCCAGGAGTATTTAAATACAGATGGGGGAAAAGCGATAACTGGACTTAGACGTGGTTCAGCGTTAATGTTGTAGTCATTCAGCTCTCTCCCACTGCTCTGCCTAGTTCAGAATTATTAGACTCTCTTGATACCATCCTTCAGCCATCTGTTGGGTCTCTCAGGTGTAAAACCACTGCACAGTTGCATCTTATCATTTGCTTGAGTACTTCTCTCAATATTGATAACACCTGTGTTGCCCTAAAATATGGATTTGCATAAAAAAAAAAAAAGATTTTTTTTTCCTCCTTCATTGCAGAGAAGTTTGAAACATAGCAGGGCTTCTGTAAGAGTATTTTTAAACATGCCAGTGTGAGCCTATCGGGGTTAGCTATGTATAAATAACATTAATGAGTAAACAGGTGTTTAATCCAGAGTAAACAAGTGTTTAATCCAGATTAGGGTGTATCAGTGTAGGAAATGTCTAAATCCTAAAAAGCAAAATATGAAGCATGATACTACAGAGATATTTTTTTCCTCTCCATGCAAGGTTATTTCCAAACTGACTGTCCCTTATCCCATGCTGAAGCTGCCTCTTTCCAAATGCCAGAATGTTGAAAGGCGCCAAAGGTGGTGAAATAAAAGGAAATACTTGAGATCAAGGAGGCAGTTGTGTTCATCACAGCTCTCTCTTACTCACAGCATAAACGTGTGAATTTGGAGTCATGCTTTCTACTTGTTTTTCTGCTGCTTAAATTTTTTTAGGAGAAGATCGATCATGTTCAGAGACCTAGCAAGTCTGTCAGAATAGAAAATATGGGGCAAGGAAGAGGACTAGGGCTGTGTCCATGCTTGTAGGTGATCTTATCCTGGTTTTCCATGGTGCATATAATGTATATGGTGGTGTTCATGTTGATGTCGGCTGCCATAGGGTTGGCAGTTCCTTCGTGTCGATGTTGGCTGCAAAACCAACAGGGTCCCTCCCTCCTCTCCCTGCACCTCCATGCAGGGTTTCTTGGCATCACGGGCTGTGAGGAAACACAGCAGCCTCAAACAATCCTATAATTTTGAGCTCCTGTCTTCCAATCACTCAGTGCTCTGCTTTCTCTCCCTGAAAGATGATGATGATTGATTCCTAGAAGGATCCATTTCTCACATAAATGGCACCGAGGGTCAGATGCTATTACAGCTTGTAGCAGTAACAGGGGGAATGCAGATGTCCAGTTCTGCTTCAGACTTTCACATTTACCCCAAACAATTGGCTTGGCATTTTTTATTTACTCATCAGCCTGCTTTCCCTCCAGAAAAATCACAGAATAGCAATCTTTTATTTCCAATAAAATAAAATAAAATAAAATAAAAATGTCAGGTCCCAGAAAAGGTTTTGAGCTCAAAGTTTGGATGCAGATACCCCTGTTTTTCTTCCTGCCTTTCATTTCCTCCCTGGGTGCCCAGGTGTCTAGTGTAAGGAGTTTGTCACATGGGAATGAGCTGCCAGCCCACATCTCAGTCCTGGCTGATGTGGTGATCAAGATCTTCTAGATTATTACAGAGTGTTCTTGTGCTTCAGTTTACATGCAGCCAAAGTCACTCTCCCTAATATTTCTTATTTCTTAATTATTCATAATAAAACTTCTTTAAGCTTACAAAGATTTCAAATGCTAGATCTATCTTATCTCCTGGTATGTAACCTTAGAACATCATAAATTCCGGTAACTTTCTCTCAGCTATTTAGCCACCAAATTTGTGTGGCTTTTAAGTTCTTTTTTTTTTTTTTTTTTTTTAGCTAATTTAAAGCAGGCTAGTATTTCAAACAACATAAACTATATCTGGCTTTAGGGAAGCCAAGTTTTTAAGCCGCTTTCTGGGACTTAGATCTTGTTAGTCTTGCCTCCCCTAAGGAAGGAAAGAAATCCTGGGAATATTTTGGACCAGTAACTAATAGACTGAAAGTGAGAGCATATAAAAGGAAAATAATATGGACCAGGACCGGCTTTGATTAGTGTCCTCTGACAAATAGAAATTTTGCTGTTGGATCAAATGCTTCTTCCTAAAAGTTCTCTTTTTTTTTGCATGACTTGTCAAAGTAGTGTCTTGAGCAACAGTGAGACTGGTAAGGTGATAATACTGCTAGGGCACTTGTGCTATAGCCTTTTAGAAGAAGACAGACTTAAAATTGTTTCTTTTAGCATTCAGAACAGTAAAAAGAGTATTTGTAAATATATGTTATCAACAAATGTATTACTCACTAAGGAAACACGGAAAATGTGAAGCCCAGAGGGTGAATGTTTTAGAATGAGGATGTGAAAATGGCAATTATATTGGAAAGTACTTTGCAACTTCTATTACAGCGGATGCTGCCGGTGCAAATACTATAACAATTTGCAGACATTTCATGCTACTGTTTGCCATTCTCACAAGATTTCAGCAACAGTCTGTCCAGTTCTTTTTTCCCCGCAGTTCAGAAGTGCTGCTCTAAGCCAGTCTCTCATCCCAGAGCTGGCCATTCATCACGGCCTTGACTTAGCACCGTGGCATCCACAAGTGCCTCTGCAGTTTGTGGTGCCGCGCGGATCACTCTTGCAACCGACTCCTACTTTCCTGTCATGATGACCTGAAGAAGTCACAAAATGGGGTACTGAGCATAAATGAGGTTACAGTTAATTTATGTAGCCAGTGATCCATTAATAACCTGTTAAAAGTTACCCGCTAAAACTTTTCTTACAGAAAGATTGCATGACTTTTGCACATATCCTGCTTAAAACAGACTCTGCACGCTCAAAAATTGAATTAGGTGGTGCCTATATTCTTTGATGACTCTTGTGATCACCTTTGTCTTATCTCTGCTCATTGTTTTAGAATTACAATTGGAATCCAGCCCTCAGGCACTGATAAATTCCAGAGGATAAATTATCTTTTAATTTCTGCTTGTGCAGTGCCCAAATCAGAAGGGCATCAAATGGAAATCAAATAATTAAAGTTAATAAAGACTGGTAAAACATCCCAGCATTCTGTCAGTATTGTCCTGCACGGGCATATATTTTCAAAGTTTTCTCTTTGTGTTCCCTTTTCCAATTACAAAGCAAAAGATAAAAGGCATGATAGTGGAATATATTGGACCCAGGAGACTGGTGGAAAAAAATGCTTATTTCTAAAATGCAATGTGAAATCCATAATAAACAGGAAATGCTACTGTGGGGTACAGTCCAAGGATTGGAGAACTGCAGATAAAACCTGAATATTTGAGAGAGAGACTGAAAGGAAAACTAATGCCTTTGAATTTA